>LR749571.1:697150-767861 GCA_902729485.2 Mus minutoides
GTTTTTTTCCATTTCCTAATTTTAATATGCTCTTCAAAGTAATTTTGTAAAAATTTTCTTTCTACATTTACAAAATTACATTTTATGCATATGTTCAATGTATCTTTGGCATACCTATCTCAATGCTCTGGCTCTATAGCACAACTCTTTCCTAACTTCATGTCTGTTTCTTTTTTTTTTTTTAATTGATTTTTTTAACTAAAATTTTCATATAATAAATTTTTCCATTCTTTTATATTCTTTCCCCTTCCCGTGTTTTCAGGCTTTTGTAGCAAGTACCTTAACCTGATGAGCCAGCATCTGTTTTTTTTTGTTGTTGTTGGGTTTTTTTTTTTTTTTTTTTTTTTTTTTTTTTTTTTTTTTTTTTTTTTTTTTTTTTTTTTTTTTTTTTTTTTTTTTTTTTTTTTTTTTTTTTTTTTTTTTTTTTTTTTTTTTTTTTTTTTTTTTTTTTTTTTTTTTTTTTTTTTTTTTTTTTTTTTTTTTTTTTTTTTTTTGAGACAGGGTTTCTCTGTGTAGCCCTGGTTGTCCTGGAACTTACTCTGTAGGCCAGGCTGGCCTCAAACTCAGAAATCCGCCTGCCTCTGCCTCCCGAGTGCTGGGATTAAAGGCGTGTGCCACCACGCCTTCCCAATCCCTCCCACATTCTCCCTACTACCTCCCCACACTTAATTTCATGTTATTTCTCTTTCCAAAAACAAAATAAAAAAATCAAAACAAACTAAAACAAACTAAAACAAAAAACCACTAAGACAAAAAAATAATAATAAAATAAAACAAGACAAAAGAAAACCCAGGAATGACAGATTCCTTTTGCATTGTCTCAGTGCTTCTGGGAAGGAGTCTGGCGTATGGCTCTCCTCTTCCAGAAGATGTTAATTAACCACAAATTGCTTGTTCCTTAGAGCTGGACTCAGTGTTCACTCCCCCACTGTGTGCTGGGAGAATGCTGTGCAGGTCCTGTGCATTCCTGTCCCCGTCTCCAGTCTCCGAGAGTTTGTGTGCTTTCCATCAGCCCTGCTGTGTCTGTTGTTGCACAGTTTCCCTGGAGGCATCCACCACCTCAGGCTCCTGAAATGTCCCACTTCCCCTTCACACAGATCCACAGAGAGGGGAGGCCTTTGATGAAGACCTTCCATGTAGGGCAGAGTGCTCCAAAATCTCTCACTCTCTGTGCATTGCCCAGTTGAGTTTAATAAGTGCTGCTTATACTTTTGGGCATGGGCCACCTACCAGAGATTCCATTCCCTAGGAAACATGACTCTTCCCCCACCCCCACCCCCCCCTCCCCAGCCAGGTATCAACTGCCAATAGCTCCTTTGCTATGGATAGTAAGTATACTATAACTCTCCATAAGCATGTATGTATGTATATATGTATGTATGTGTATATACATATATATGTATATATGTGCATATATATTAACACTATATATATATGTGTGTATATATATATATATATAGTTTGAACAGAGGTACCCTACATAAATGGACAATGCTGCTTTGTCCACCAAATTCCTGAGTTAATAAAGAAATTTCTCAGTAGCAGGCATGGGTTATCTCCCCCCGAGTTCTTAGACACTCTTCTAATTTAAACATCTATCCATCATTGGAAGACAGGGATTTTATAAATACTATAGACAAAAAAGGCTGCAAGAAAATGCCTTTGTGTGTTAGAATAAAGCCTTTTGAGCTTCAGGACTCTAGAAAAAAAGGAATTTATAAAATTCACCTACACATAGATGGTGTCACTCTCTTTAGTAAGTGTGTGTTGGGGTTAAGGTGGGGACAGAAATCTTTCCGAGCTATTAGAAATGAATATTTCCAGATACAATTTAAATTTTATATCTATGTGCATGTTTATATTGGAGGGAAGTTGCCCTGTGGCTATCCACTCCCTCTGCATGCCCTACACCCTCCATATGATTTGTTTGTATTTCTTATCCATGGGTCATCTGTCCCTTCCTTTAAAATGTCACAGGATGCTCATATGTCTACCCTCTCTCCACTCTGCTTCATGCTGTTTGTATCCAAATACCACGAAGTCCTTGTATTTTCTGTTGTGGCTGTAACAAAGCACCGTGGGCTGATGGTGGGTGGCTATGAAGTGCAGCTAAGGCTGGAAAGGATTGCACTGAGAGTGTCTCCATGGAAGCAAATTCAATTATTCAGTATTTACATATTTGAGGGCCAGAAATCCAAAATTAGTCTAAAGTTGCAAAAAAAGAATTCTATGTGACTGGTTCATTTTGTGATGTGGGCATCGATGTCTTACCTTTGGATATCTCTCATGAGTCTAGGCATTCATTGGTTGCCTGTCTCATGCTGCATCAACCTGACCATTATTCTTCCTTCTCCCTGCTCTGACCTTCTTGCCCCATCGTTCTGCAGACCCTTGGAATTACATTAGGTCTACTTAGTGAATGCAAACTTAGCCTCCCATCTCAAGATCCCTCATTTTTGCTGTGCCTTTTGTCATTGGTAGTAATATTAACATAGTCTAGAAATTGGGATGGCACTCTATCTGGGATATTATTTTGTACCTTTTTGGATTTTTGGCAATATCCATTGACATGTACATATTTCTGTCTCTCAATGACTTTCAATCCTTGCTAACTCATTTCTTCTTGTTACTTTCTCAATACCACCAGTGCCTCAGGTGTCTCAGTATTAAGAGATATCTGGGGTTTTTCCCCCCTTGGCCAGATAGTATATTCTGGTTACATTTTCTGTGTCTTGTAACTTGTAAACATTTGAAAAGACTCTATTTTACTTTTGTAGTCTTAATCAAATGTTCAAAAGAAACCATCTTCGCCATTTTGCTCAGTGCTCCTTGATTAAGGTTCCCACACCTTTTCCACTTCGTGGCTGTCAGCTAGCTCATCAGTGCCATCTTCCCTGTTCAGATCTCATTTCACTGCAGCTCTGAGTGCAGCATGTTCTTCTGGTCCTCAGCACAGGGATTCTTCTGGGTCTTTTCTTCAACACAATGGGTCAGAGCATCCTCTGCCCAGGGAATCAATCTGGGGAGCTTAAAAACTTGTTCATGCCTAGGTCACCTCCCCTCCCCTCCACCCCTAGATGCAGCTACAGTGTGACCTGGACCTGAGGGGTTTTTAAAGCACCCAAGGTAGCTGTGAAATGCAGCCGAGGTTGAGAAGGATGCTCTGAGGATGCCTTGGGAATTGCCTTTCTTTATTGCTTTCTTATCCTCTGGTTTCTGGTTCTCCTTGGCTATAATTTTCATGCGTTGCTTCTTTGTTTTAATGTAACATAGTATCTAGTAGAGTCCTGAAGAAGATGCATGGAAGACAAATGTGCCCAGGTCCTCCTGTGACCAAGCTATTCTTTGTTACTCTGTCCTACTGCACCTGCAGCTTGACTGGAAGCTGTTCTGAACTGGGAGGAGGCCTGCTTCTGGGTTTTGATGGTCCTGCACTTCCATCTTCAGTATTGGCTCCCAAGGAGTCCCAGGGCGTCTGAATTTCAGTTCTTACAGGAGCTTTTGAAACCTGCTTTCCCTGGGAATAATTTAACATCATCCTTTCCTCTGCTGATATTCTGTAATGGTGTGACTGAATATGGGGGTTTTTATTATTCATTTTCAATTTGGAAACTCATTTCTAGTTCTAGATGACTTTCTAGTGTTATCTTTTTTCATTCATTTCCCTTCATTTTCTCCTTATAGAATTCCTATTTCCCCTAATCCTAGGCTACCTGGATTTATTTTCTTACCTTTTCTTTTGAACATTTCTTTTCTCCTTGAATATATTGCCAGGTACTTTTTACTCCTGCCTGCTGACAGGTTTTCTAGACTCTAACCAATATAAAGTGTTTTACTGACTTAATAGTTTTCACGGAGAAGGGAAATCTTCATTTTCTAGGAATCTGTCTTTGATGCTTTTGAAAGAATTCAGCCTCTCTTTCCGCTGGGTGGCAACAGTGCAGGAGATAGGTGTGACCTCCACCAAAGGCACCGGGATGTAGGATGTCATACATCTGTTTCAGCCATGCTGTTCACGGTTGCTGCCTTCTGCATGTGGTACACCTGCTTCCATCCCCCCACCCCCACCCCTCCCACCCCCCCCCATTCCCCACCCCCCAAGAGAATACACTTTGAATTTCCCATTGTCATTGAGAGAATTAGCACTTGGATTTTTCAGGGCAAGAGTAGGCACATGAGGTAAACAGCATCTATTTGGACTTTTTAACTTATTCCTTTCTTTCATCTTCCCATGGCCTGCCTGGCTTCCCAGGTAGCTGGTGCATTCATTTCCTGTGCCCTCATACAGCTCTGAAGAAGGAAAATAAATTCTTGCCTTTTTTTTTTTTTTTGGACTTTTGAATGTGAAGTGTCTCCCATAGGCTCGTGGATTTGAGTATATGATCACCAGCTGCTGGTGGTGTTTGTAAAGGGTCATGGGAACTTTAGAACAGCAGGTCTCAACTCCGGAGGTCAGGACCCGTTCACAGGGTCCCATATCAGATATCCTGTATATCAGATATTTAATTTACAATCCATAACAGTAGCAAAATTACAGTTTATGAAGCAGCAACAAAAATAATTTAATGGCTGGGGGTGGTGGTGGATCAACACAAGATAATGAACTGTTCACTCTCTTCTTCCTGACAGTGGCTACACTGTGACGGGGTTAGGGGGTGGGGTTCCCGCTCAGGCTATTGTGTTCTTTTCACTATGGAGGACTGGGTCCTGTAAACTGTAAGCCAGAACAAATCGTTCCTCCTTTAAACTGCACCTTGTCAGATACTTTGCAGAACAAAGAGAAAAGTAACTAGTGTACCCTGCCCAGGTCTTCCTACTCTTGCCAGCTCCTGGTTTGGCTCATTCTTTTCTTTTCTTTTCTTTTCTTTTTTTTTTTTAAAGATTTATTTTATTTATTATACGTAAGTACACTGTAGCTGTCTTCAGACACTCCAGAAGAGGGAGCCAGATCGGATGGTTGTGAGCCACCATGTGGTTGCTGGGATTTGAACTTATCACCTTCGGAAGAGCAGTCGGGTGCTCTTACCTGCTGAGCCATCTCACCAGCCCCCGGCTCATTCTTTTCTTGTATCACTTTCTTTAAAAAAAACTTTGCCAAAATGAAACAAGAAAGCCCAGACAAACAAACAGAAACAAAAACAAAACAAAACAGAAAACAAAACAACAACAACAAAAAACCCACAGAGCAGGTGTCCATTGCAAATGGCTTCTTGGGCAGGGGTGGGACCAAGGTCCCACATCCCCTTCTCTGTGCTAGGATTTTATCTGGTTTGAACCAGTGCAGGTGCTGCTGTGGTCTCTGTGAGTTCCTATGTGCATCAGCCCTGCCATGTCTTGCAGACACCATTTCCTTGCAGTCATCTACCACTTTTGGCTCTTAGGATCTCTCTGTCTCCATTTCCACATAGATCTCTGAGCCCTGAAGGGTAGGGCTTTACCGAAAACATTTCCTTTAGGACTAGATCCTGGCTAAAACAATGTGATTTGTGATTTGCCATTTGTTCACGCGATGCTATTTTCTTCCCGTCATCTGTTTCCTGTTCACTCTGAAGTACAGCTTAGTGCCCCCCCCCACTTGGAGAAGGGTGTCTTTGACCCTGTTTATTAGGTGTCATCTTTACTAGCCTCATTAGTCATGACATAACTGTCATGCACTGGTGCTGTAAGCATTGTCTCACTTGTCAACTTCGGCATAATGTGGGACTTTCTTGGTCCCACCAGCAGTATAAATAAGATACATAGTCTTCTATAAAGTTTAAAGCTTAGGCCTTTTGCATGGGTAGTCTTCCAGATAGCTCAAATAATCTTACGACCTACCACATGGCAAATTCTCTACCTCTCTATTCCTCTGTGCCCCATGTCTGTTTCCTCCCTGTCCATTCCCACCTCTGCTTTGCTCTCAGCATTTCTCCTCTGACCAGAAGTTCTGCCCCCTACATCCTGCACTGCTATTGGCTGTCAGTTCTTTTTCTTTTCCTCCTCTCCTCTCCTCTCCTTCCTTCCTTCCTTCCTTCCTTCCTTCCTTCCTTCCTTCCTTCCTTCCTTCCTTCCTTCTTTCCTCCTTCCCTACTTCCTTTTCTTTCTTTCTTTCTTTCTTTCTTTCTTTCTTTCTTTCTTTCTTTCTTTCTTTCTTAACAACCAATCAGCTGTGAGACACCCTCTGATACATTTCTAGATTGTCTTTAGGCAGTCAAGGAAGGACAAACGTTTTTGTTTTTGGTTTTTTTTTTTTTACAAAATAGAATACTCGGTGAAGGGTCATAGAAATGACAATATCAAAATCCTGCTGGCACTTAGTTCTTTGTCAGTCTAGTATTAACAATTGAAAATACAGAGACACACCTTCACATAATGTAAAGAAAGGTTACAACAACAATTACTAAAATCCAGGACCTTGTTTGACATAATACTTGTACTCAAGAAGCTCAGGTATTGTTTACAAATAAATGTATTGTAAGTATTGCTTATAATGGATAAAGTTGTGTTTTGCTTTGATGACAAAGCTTTAGTCTATGATTATATCAACTGAATATTTAATTCTACAAAGTTATGTGAATGCAGTGATTTAGACTGGGCTAGTAATAACTAAGAAAAAAGTAGAAAATAAAATATATTTTTCTTTTGTATATTTTTTTAAACAGAAACTTCCAGTCCTGCTTAGAGATCCCAGCTGGGTAAGCATGAATTGGAATTGGGGTTACAGGTAACTGAGCTTTCCATAGCTAGGGTAAATGTGACTCCCGGGTTCTTGTAGCCTTTTATATGGCACCTCCTGCATTGCATCTCATGTTGCAACTGGAAAATAAGATTCATATCCCGATACTGAATAATGTCATACATTTATAGAGAAAGTACTCAAGTTGAATTCGTGTTCCTTGTTCAAACCATAATATTTACCTACATTCTTCTTTGCTCCCTGGATCTGATGTAGAATATTTGTGACCAAGATTGACTTTATCTAATGTAAATGGTTCCCTGGATCTGATATGGAATATTTGTGACTAAGATTGACTTTATCTAATGTAAATGGAAGGGGCATGAGAGAACCGCTATCCACCTGCTGTGGCTTATCACAACCTCGTAGTTTGGGAATATAGATAAGAGAAAGTCATGGTGTGCAGGTTGCTTATGTGATAAAGTAGGCTTTGGGCATGTGCGGGATTTCTGAACACATGAGGCTTCACTCATCTCACTGGTACTTCTGCCTGATGTGATTCTGAAAGCTTCTCTCCCTCCCTGAAGAGAGGTGCTTGCTGTTTGGTGGTAGATGGATTTTTATAGTTATAAGAATTGGGGAATGATCTCAGAAGTACTTGAGGAAAATTATAGTAAAGGAACAGGGGGAGGCAGCCTACACGAGCTATCTGGATTATTAGTCTGGAGAATGGGGCCTGAAATATGTGGCTTTCCCACACGCTGCTCCCAGGAGTGGAGTTTCTGGAGCATTAGGTTATCAGGTTGTGCTTCTTGCTTTTAAGAGTCTGGGGCTAGCAGGTCGGTGTGAAGTAGACAAACTAGATGACACATGAACGAAATACAGATAGTCTGGGCTCACGATGGGGCTACACCCAGATTAAACCCACTGTAATTTGAAAATACTACAAATCAGAATGTATTTAATGTGTGTAACCCAGTGAACATCCTAGCTTAGCAACATCACAGTGTCGGTTGTTTATCTTCCTGACTGCGTGGCGGATGGGATCTGTGGCTTGCTTCCACTGCCAAGCATCCAGAGGTAATGTGTTACTACATATCACTAGCCAGGGAGAGGATCAGAACTCAATTCTGCTGCATGCACATTACTTCTGTACAACCATAAAGTTGGGGATGAAAACCATCACAAGTGAACTGTAAGTCAGGGACCATGACTGCTTGAAATCTCATACATTTCACAATAGTAGTCCCTGGCTACCAGGCCAGGGCTGTGCCCGGGAGTCAGAAAGATGGCAAGGCATCCTGTTGAAAGAGCTGGCTCTTCCAAGGCTCCTGTGCTCCAGAATAGGCTTTCCATTTCCCCATTCTCAGGAATAGAACTGTGTTCTGGGTACAGATAAAGGCTTAGAAAGAAGTCCATCTTTGCAATTACAATTGTATCAATGGCCAGTTGACAGAGTTTAATAGGATACCACCAATGAATCATAACAGTGATTCTCAAGCCAGTGCCATTACCACTTGTCTATGAGAAGGACCAATCAGTCGGTTGGAAGAATCTCAAAAACATCGTCAACTTTCTACCAGAAGGGATGAATTATGTTGGTTATCTCCAAGGGAAAAAAATTTTTTTTACAGCTTAATTAAACAAACATTTAAATCATCCTTTAAAATGCGCCGGATGATTGTGCTTACACTAGCCTTCTTTTTATAGATCCCAGGGGGTGTCTTCAGATGGTGTGCATAAATCACTCAGTGAGCAAGTGCGTATGGAAAGCTTAGTGTATGCTCCACAGTGAGGCTGAGTTGTTAGCAGTAGTCCCTTGGTAGGAAGATGAATACACTGAGGGTGATGCTTCTCCACTTACACCTTTGCAGGCCGGCAGCCAAGCACACAGGGATTCTCCGCAGAAGGAAGACAACCCCAGACTGCAAAAGACGAGGGATGGACATCAGAAGGTATTCACGAGGCCTTCCTCGTTATGGCAGATTGCTTCCAGTGCCACGTGCTTTTGAAGGCTTGGTGAACAGAAACGTTTGGATTCTTTAAGATTAAATTTGGAAAAAAACAAAACAAAACAAAACAAAACAACAAAACCTGACAGTGCTTTACAAACAAAGAATGAATTCTGGGTTTGCTCTGTGGAGGTGGCTCCTTCCAGCCACAGCATTAATGTAGCCCGACAGTGGCTCACAGTTGGTGGTGGCAGTTCACAAAGATGATTAACACACGCAGGAACATAAAACACAACTAACCCCACATAGTGACCAAGGATCTATGACATTACAGATGGCATCCAGAGAAGATTCCAATGCTCTGAGTGAAGCAGGCATTATGAAACTAGCCTGAAAGTCTATACATACACGTGAAACATTCCATACACTTTGAGCAATTGAAACCAGTGAGGTGTGTGTGCATGTGTGTGTGTGCATGTGCATGTGTGTGTGTGTGTGTGTGTGTGTGTGTGTGTGTGTGTAGAGCCTCCTAACTTCCTAATGGTGGAATTTCACAATTTAAAATTTATAGTCTGGCAACTAAAACCATTCAGGGTTGTGATCTGATGGTCAAACCTGCTTTTGATAAGCAGGCTCAGACAGTGGAGCACAGAGGCAGTTAAAGGGAGACAGTGAAGCAAAGCGGTGTGCTTTCAGTTGTATAGACATTTCGGACAGTGTAGCACCCAGGGCTGCAGGGAAACAGATGCAAAGCTGTGAGACCTGTGGAATGGTCCCTCTATGTGCCGGCTACCTACTCTTCTTCTACACCCTCTGCTCGTCTCCAGGATTTCAGTTCATTTTGCATGGGCCATGTGCTAGAAAACGGAGAGACCATGCCAGGCCAAGGGTTTAATCCTAACTCCTCACAGGATGCAGGTGATTCCCGCTTCCCCTTGACTGTGACTGATGTTCACCATGAACAACAGGCCGTAGATTTGCTCAGGGATGCTAAGGCAAGAGTTTGCCGTTCAGGGCAGCTTGTTTATTGCTTTGAAAGAGTCTGTTCTTCTCATTAATTATCTTTCAGGTAAATTTCCTTTTTGTCTCTCTGCATTTTATCTAATACTTCCCGCACCCCATTGTTCTAGGTTTTTGTGTGGCACGTCCTCTGTCTATTGACCGGGTTTTTAACCACTCTGTGTCGCTGGTTTAAAATATATTTGTAATGATAAAAGCAGCTGGCTCTCCTCTTACCCTGTTCCGTGGTCTCTTTTCATTTGTGGATTGGTACGTTCTCATTTTCTGTGGTTGGCAGTTCGTTTGCACATATTTGTACTCTCACCACGTAACTGACATTCCATTCACAGGATTCTCTTTATTTTTATGATCTCTGGCTGCATTTCCTGTGTTGTGGTTATTAATCATTTCCTTCCCCTCCCCTCCCGAATTATGAGAAGATTTACGGCACTTCTATTTCTGTTTTTAATCTTCTGTGCCGCCTTTGCTTGTCTCTTCAGATCTGAGGATGCATGCATCTCTCTGACTTTCTATCCACGTTTATCCCCCTGTTCCATCGCGATTCACCATTCCCGGGACATCTATCAAACGGATTCCAGATGTGCAGGGTCATGTCTCCATACATCTTCATTGTTTCCTTTGCGTCCTCCCTTTGCATCTCATTCTGAAGAAGGTCCTGGGTCGTCCCACCGACTACATTCCCTCAGCACTCTCCACTGTGCTTATCCCACACATGGACTGAATCCATTCGCTAACCAAAACTGCCCATTTGCCTTATCCTAGCAACAGTTTGCTTTCTGGGTCTAACATTCTCATCTTTCTAATGATGGCGGCTACACAGTTATTAAAGATTTCTACTTATTATACCAACTCCATTTCTCCTGATCTGATCTCCAATGCTTTTGTTTCTTAATATGGCGACTCTCGCTTATGTTTGTCCAGACATGCTGACACCTAAGATAAGCAACCACTATCATTATGTGAGGTGGTGTCTTGTTCCGTGGTCACAGGTACCTGGCATGCTGCCCTGTTTGCTCTGAGCTCATTCTCTCCTCTGTTTAGTGCTCCTGCCTGAGGAAAGATCCTGAACTACAATGCTCTGGCTCTTGTCTTCCAGCTGATGCCCTCAGTGGAGACTGTGGTATTCCCGGTATCCCTGGTATCCCTGTATGATGCTCCTTCAGAGGCGTGGTTAACCCAGCTCTAGTGAATCCTGCTCATTGGGGCTCCCATGTAACAGATGCCATTCTCTTCATCATTTTGGCCTTTCCTAAAGTCCCTCATAGGTTGATTGTACTTCCTGAGTTTTCCATGGATTATTATTTTAATTTAAAAAGTGGAAAGTTAACAAAGAAACCCAGAAAACATTTAAACAGTTAGGAGGCAAAATGGTTTATGGAGGCCATAAAAAAAATAGTACTGCACTGGCATCTTATGGGAAATGCATGCAGAGCTGTGCACAGAGAAAGGAAATTATAACTTTTAAATCCATTTAATACGAAAGAAAGAAAATACATGAATTCAGCAGCAACAATGAGTGGAACTAAAGGAAGTAATTAAGATAAAAATAGAAATTAATAACTTAATAATTAGAAAGTTTGCGAAACTGCTGTTTTGATACTCCATCCACATATTCTGAGATAAAGTCAAGGGATGAAGGAATTTGCAGTAAGCCGGATGCTGGATCAGGGAGATTAAACACACCAATACAAACACACAACATTAGAACTGAGAGGCCAGGAGTGGAGCTGTGGAGGATTAAGCTCTAGCTGCTGCAGGTAAGCAGTGCTGATAAATGAAAATCTACATGAAGGGGGTGACTTACTAGGAAAATGTAAAAAGATGGAGTTAAAAACTAGTAAAGAGAAATGAAAATATCTTGATTTGGAAAGTTTTCTGGGCGTTCCTTGCCCTCCAACAGTCTAAGCTTAATTTTAGAAGTTAGTTCTTGGGAATTTTTACAGGGCACATTAATATTTTTTTTTTCTTGTGCTTAGAAACTGTTTCAGATCAAGAAAAAGGATTAAACATTTTTGGCTTTCTTGTAGCTATTGTTCCAGTTTGTGTGCATGTAAGTGTGTGTAGACAGAAAGAGAGGCATAGATCTTTTAGATATGTTTCAAAAGATTAAGATTTAAGATTGTCTCCTCTCCCCCCCTCTCTCCCTCTCTCTCTCCTATCTTCTCTCTTTCCCCTTCATTTCTAAAATAAAGCTCTTAAACCATAAAAAAAGATTTAAGATTTAAAAGAAAAATCAAAGTAGAAAATTTCTCTTTAATAATTTATCAAGACAAAAGGGTTTATTCTAAGAATGCAAAGGTAACTAGCTAAATTGGAATTTTTTTTGTATTTCATTTTTGCAATTGGAAAAACTACCAAGAGAAAATGTATTTGGGCATCTTTTAAGTTGCAGGAAAAAAAATGATAGATTTTTAAATTTTGTCAATTAAACAAAATTTCAATAAACTGTAATAAAAACATATTCTTAGCATACATATAGCTTTCCAAAACAAAATCCCAGTGTTTCCATTGTTAGTGTCAAAAGAACAATATAAAGATGCTTACAATCCCAACCATGTAAACCAAGATCACTCTGGAAATTCTGATGCAGGGCTCTTCAAAGCTATTTGATAGAAAACTATTAATATTACATGGAACAAGCTTTGAGAATTATTTTAGCCACCTTGATAAGGCAAGAAATGAAAAATTTAAAGGAACTCTTCTAGTTATTGGAAATAGGCTAATATGTGTGGATGGCAGCGATTTGCCTACACAACCCAAGAGAGTTTGTTGAAACGTAATTAGTCAGATTGAAGTCCACATGAGAGTTGGCTACAAGAGCTTTATCAAGATTTATCACTCTTTCAAACGCCAGTGAAAATTGATTAGAAGGTAAAAAGGACCCACAGACTTTACTGTGTGTGTGTGTGTGTGTGTGTGTGTGTGTGTGTTTTAAAAATCATTAAGTAGCTTAAAACAAACAACTAAGCAAGCAAACCGTAACTTCCTTTTATCCATAAAAGTCCATTTTAATGAACAGAGGTGGTGGTGGTGTCTCTGGGTGGAAAAACCCAACATTGTAGTAACTACCATTGTATCCAAAATAATTTGTGAGTTTAATTCCAGAGAAATTTAAAATACTTTGAAAAATCCTTTCTAAATCTCAACTATGAGAATAATGGAGAAAGTTAAGTGGGGAACGTCACAAAACCATTACCACCGATTTATATGTTTGCCGGGGCGGGGACTTAGTAGTGTTTACAATATGGTGTATACATTTACAATATGGTGTATACAAACCGGATGCTGTTGCTGCTGCCAGGAGAAAGTCAGAGGCTCTAGGGCACTATCAAGTTTTTAAAAAGCAATAGTTGTAAATGCTATTTGTTTATATCTATCTATCTATCTATCTATCTATCTATCTATCTATCTATCTATCTACCTACTTATTTATTTTTGAGAGAGTGTCATACTATGAAATAAATAGCCCAGTCTAGCCTACTGAGCACTGGGATGAAGAACCTATAACAACATCATGCCTGGCAAATATACACATTTGTTATGAGAAAATAATCTGAGATGTTGTCTTAGTTAGGGTTTTACTGCTGTGAACAGACACCATGACTAAGGCAAGTCTTATAAAAGACAAATATATTTGGGGCTGGCTTATAGGTTCAGAGGTTCAGTCCATTTTCAACAAGGTAGGAGCATGGCAGCCATGGTACAGGAGGAGCTGAGAGTTCTACATCTTTATCTGAAGGCTATTAGCAGAATACTGATTCCCAGACAGCTAGAATGAGGGTCTTAAAGCCCACGCCCACAGTGACACACCTACTCCAACAGGGCCACACCTTGTAATAGTGCCACTCCCTGGGCTGAGCATATGCAAAACATCACAGATGCCCACAAGAAGTATGCACACATTTATTTTTCTAATGATCAATGAAAATTTAAAATGATTTATTCCCTGGTAGAAGACTGGAAGATTCTGGAAGTCCATATGGTAGTTGCCAGCATATTTTAATGGCAAGAATATGTTCACATTTGTGAAAATGAAAACATAGGTTAAAAATAGAACAGAGACAGACTTTTTAAACCCACCTCCTGTTACTGCGCCTTGTGTAGATTGCTTCCTTGCCCCAGCCTGTGTGTTGTGTTTGATGGTGCTGGTATTTGCCTAGTGACATTTTGTTAGGATCAAATGAGAGGAAGCTTGTCAAGTGTTGGTCTTAAGGCCTGGCACACGAAGCCTGATGATGTAACCCAGGGTGACAATCGGTAATCTGTTGTGCATTTCATCAGGAAGAAAATACAGGGACTCGCTAAAGGAACACATTTCTGGGTGGGGAGTCTTCTGAATAATTGTTTTCCTTTATACTTTTTGTAGTTTCTACATTCTCTACAGTAATCACATCTTCAGCAAAAGAAAAGCTTCTCTTCTCTTTCTTTCTTTCTTTCTTTCTTTCTTTCTTTCTTTCTTTCTTTCTTTCTTTCTTTCTTTTTTTAGAGAGAGTTGATAGTTGATGTGAAATGTTTCTAGGTGAAAGACAGAGAATGGTGAAATCAAAGATGGTGGAGCTGGACTCCATTTGTTAATATCGACACCAAACGATAGCGCTCACCCGCACTAGTTAAGAGGAACTTGGTCATACTGTGTATCGTTTTCTGTAAGTGTTCCGTCTCACTAAATAGTTTTCTTAACTCACCCATTTTACCCCTCAGTGCTTATTTCCTTCCACTTGGATGGGGTACCTCTCTCTTTCCCAGAATCCTTCACCCTTTTCTCGTCATTCTTACTGGCTAATGTCATCTCTGTCCTTCAGCTGAGGTACCCCTTCTGGTAGGGAGCCTGGGAACCAGGCCCCTTTAGACTCTTCCATCCCCTCAAAGTCTTTTGCAGCAAATATTCAAAGGCGACACTTCTGTTCCTGTGCCTGGGCCCTTCTGCTTTCACTGTGCTTCTCTGGTTGAGCTGAGAGAACGTCCTCTCCTGGGAGAAATTCATCCCTCCAGGCGACCACACTTAAATGTTTACATGAAGCACTCATGCTGAACTGTGTCTGTACATGCCACAGTCGGAATCGGACATGATTTCAAACCCGCCCTATCTTCGTTTTCAATTAGTGCACTCAGGAGTTGCTTTGGAGCTCGTCTTTTGCTCTAGCTTCATCCCTTCTCAAGGCTTCCACAGCTTTGCACACACCTGAATGCGGTACCAGGGCTCCTTTGATAGTGCAGGGCGCTGGGAACACACAGAGGCACAGAGCTGATCTTACCTCTAGTAGGAGATGCCATCTGTAAGTCCCACGTGGAGACTGGGCACCTGGTACTAATCCCTGGAGGTGGGTAGCAGCTCTCCAGTACACCGTGCTCCCTATCTCCTGGCTTAGCTAGAGGGCCCTTTGTTAGCAACGGATTCCTCACAGGTACAGTGTTGACACTTTTCCATTCTTGACATCTCAAGGTGGTGTCTTCCCATTTCCTGGAAGTGCCCTCTTTGCCTGGAGATTTCCATACCTGGAGAAGATCCATTCCCTCTCCTTAGAGAGCTTTTATAGATATACTTTAAAGCATTGAATATTCATTTCTCTTGCTTGCCTTTCTTGCTTTGTCTTTCCATGTTATTGGTGGGATTCAGGCTCAACAGTGCATTTCTCTTTGCTTCGGTTCATGGTTCTTTCTGGGTCTGCTTCCATTTTAAAAGACCGTTTCCTTTGGGGAAGAACTGCACGGAACTTGCGTTTGTACAAATCCAGGTATCTGGGGAGAGGCTGGTACCTAACATACACGTGCCAAATGTGATAAGGATCGAGTGTCTGGTGTGCTATGCATCATAGCATCTTGATTTTCTTTGTATTACAGTCTCAGTCGCTGGGACCAGAACAACTTATTTTGTATGTGCCCTTTCATGAGCGAACCTAAGGAAACGAACCATAGATATGCTTATGGGGCGTGCAGACACATCCTCGGCGGCTGTCAGTTCAGCAGAACAAATTAATTAGCTGAAATGATCTTTTCTTGCTACTAAAGAAAAACTGGCCTCTCTTTGGAATACACTGTGCTGATGATCAGAAAATAATCCTGACAGCAGTGGTACCAGCCACCCCCTTCCCCTCCTGCCATCTGGAGCTATGTTCTCGAATGGCAGTGGCTCATCAGCTCCCTGTCTCCACTTCCCGCCAGATCCTTCCTCTCCTCATCTTTGCCTCGGCAAGAAGATGGACATGTCATTGTCCTTCCTGCTTCCCTTCTTCTTTCTTTCAGTTCTGAGCTTCCTAGTACACTCATTTCCTGTTTTAGGACCTCTAAAGGTTAAAAAACTGTACCTATTAGAATCTGTTTTTACTTACTGATTTTAATATATTTTAATTAAAGCAGAATTACATCTTTAAACAAAGGGAAAAATTAAGAATGCAGAGGTGACCACAATTGGTATAAGGAAGTATGTGTATAGATGCATCCATCATAAAACCTGGAATGCATCAGACGTTAAAGCTCGATTTCTCTATCTACAATCCAAGTCCCCTAGCAATAGCAATGAACTTTTTTATTTTTGCATTTTCCTACACGATATTTTAAGTATGATATATGCAAGCATTTAAAAGTTGAAAATGGGGGTGGTAGAGAGATGGCTCCGTCGTTTAGAGCACTTGCTGCTCTTGTAGAGGGTGTGGGTTTGATTCCCGCCACTCACATGGGAGCTCATGGCTCTCTGTAACTCTAGTTCCAAGGACCCCACACATTTTTGTTACCACCACAGATACACACATTTGCATGTGCAGATGCTCATGCAAATAAAATTTAAAATCTAAACATTAGAATGGTCATTTGTGTATAGTTTCTATTTTTAGGTATGGATATTTACAAAGCTGCTCTAAGTTTCTATTTTTGTGAGATATATATATATATATATATATATATATATATATATATATATATATATAGTGTGTGTGTGTGTTGTCTATATGTATATATGAATGAATGAGTATGTAGTATGTGTGCCTATGTGCATGGACATTCACATGTGTATAGATAGACACATTCACACAGTGTGTATATATGTGAGTATTCACATGGGGGGCCAGAGGTTGACAGTGAGCATCTTCCCTGATCACTTTAATATTTTAATTACTTGATGTAGGGTCTCTCACTGAATTCAGGAGACACCCCACTGCCCTGAGCCTTTAGATGCTACAGAGGACAGATATATTTTATTACTCGGTGATTACTGTTATATTGTGCTCCATAAATGAAATTTTGGTCTACCAAATTGAATGTTCCGGATTCTCTATCAGACTTTTCTGAATTTTGCCAATATGGTCGAAACATTTTATCTCACTGTTTTGATTCCTAGTTCTCTGAGTGAAGGTGAGAATACCCTTGAGCTTACAGACAGCCCTGGCTTTTTCTGTACACTGTCTATTCTTAGCCATCACCTTCTCTGAGGTGTTCCCTCCCCCTCGCTGGCTGATGCAGCTCTTCAGTCCTTTTCTCAGGCCCCTGCCTAAAACCATCATCAAGCCACCGCGCCTCAGATCACTTTTATCCTCTGCATCCTCTGCATACAACTGGGCTGCATGTTCTTCTTGGCCACAAGCTTCCTCTAGAACAGGAGGAAGGAGCTAGAGCAGGGAGCTTATCTGTCGTGTGTGCCGCTGCAGAGCTGTCAAATCCATCTGCGCCCAGGTCACTTCAAGATCCTCTAAATAGTTTGTTCGATGAATGAACAGAACACATCAAATTAGCTCTTAAATATTTATTTGTCCCTATCTCACTTATTTTAAACCTAGCTCATGGTATTTCATCAAAGTAGGAGCCATGGATCTTCAGTCAGCTGAATGAATCAATGATCTCCTTATATGACTTTCTTTGCTATGTTTATAAATTTACTCATACCTCCTTTGAAAATGTGATTTCATGTTTTTAGGCTCCTCCTCTTCTTCCTCTTCCTTCTCCTCCTCTTCTTCTTCCTCCTTCTTCTTTTTGTGACTATGATTACAGTCTTGAATTATTTTTCCCCTAATAAGTTCCTCAATAATTTTTCCTATATCTGGTCTCTTTCTTCTCATTTCCCACATAAACAGATAAGACATGATCTTCTTTTGATATTATACGTTTACAAGAACAATAGCAACATAACAATAATAAGAACAACAGCAAAAACAAATACGGGAATTACAGCCAAAAGGAAAAAAAGACATTATATTTATTTATTTACTTACGTTTTGTTTTGTTTTGTTTTGGTGAGATTCAACCCAGAATCTTAGACATGTGAGAGTCACACTTCGAGAGTCATAGCAAAAATTTTGTAGCTAGAGAATAGATGGCAAGTGGTAACTGACCAAGCAAAGCATAAGGAGGTAGAACTCAGATGCAAGAAGAGGCAAGGCGCAAACTGATTAAAGCTCAGGGCATGGGGGTACATGGCACCTCCAGAGGTTGGAGTTAAAAGCCACCAAGTCAGACAATGCACAGTGGTCACCCCTGAGATAAGAGGCACAAGTGACACTGGCCAGACTCAGCAGGCTGTATTTATATATTTATAGATATGTATACAACAATGTCAATCAAAGGATTTGAGAAGAGGAGGTAGGAGCTGTCAGAGGGAAGGGACATGGGAGGGTGCATGGAGCAAGGAGCTGTCAGAGAGAAGGGACATGGAGGCCGGGATGTGGAGGAAGGAGCTGTCAGAGGGAAGGGACATGGGGAGCATGGAGTGAAGAATGGCGGGAGAAGTGATGTGGTTAGATTGTAATTAAAATTTAAAATTGTAAACAAAACTAGAACAAGAGGATGAACTGGAAACCTTAATGAGAAGCTACAGGAACACTGGGCTTGGCACCAGGTTCTTGGGAAGTGTTGAGTGGATAAATAGTATGCATAATTTTGTAAAAAAAAATCTCAATTTTCACTTACTAGCATTGTGTTAAGTCTGAGGATGAACCAATGTTCTGTAGAGTCTGGGAAGCGATAGATTTAGAGTATAATGTGTAGGAAGCAAGTGTTTTGAGTTCAGTATGAATTTTCAGTTTATTTTAGACTTTTCACCGGGAAGTGTGGTAGTTCTAAAACACCAGCCATGAGCATGACCGCTCATTGGTACCCACTTATCAGGACACGACAATACATTACCTACCAGAAAAATCTCTTCAGCTCCAGGGTTGGTTTATACTTGGACCTAGCAGTTTTATTTCCTCTGCATTTGTCTGTCTTTGAGAATAAGATTAAAACTTGTCTGCCTGAAGGTGGATGACAGGTATTCAGGAAATCCTGGCGCATAGTTCTCCCTGTGGTATAAGCCTATAATGGAGTGTCTGTGTCTGCAATAAGTTAGTCTTTCCAAGAAGACAATCCAATGTTAGAAACTAGAGACTCACAGTTATGTGATGTAGTTGAAACTGAGAACCCCTAGGGAGTCTAAAGTTCTGGTAGCAGGAGAAATAACTTTTAAAAAAAATAGATATAACTGCTCAATGTTAGGGGAGAACTTATTCTCTGGTAAAGGCTGAGAACTCTTTACCAACAGAATTATACTGCAAAATTGAATTTGATATTTACTTTTAAGTCACAGTGGCTTTTTACTAGGAAAGAAAGGTTACAAAAATACCAAGAAATGGTATTGTATGATATTCTTAAAGGAGCTAATTTGATTTGATTTTTTTTTCTTTGTAAGACACAGATGAGTTTGGGTCGCATTGTGTTTTCTTCTCTGCATTTTGGACACCTTGGTCTAATTTCTTAACCGTGCCCATTGGCTTTTTTAATCTGATGATTTTACACTCACGGAGCTATTCTGTTAGACTAGGCTGCAATTATTTTTGCTACCTACTTATTTAAGGAAAATAATTTCATGTCCAAATAGATTTAAATAGAAGTTTCAAAAGTGAAATGTTGCACCAGCTAAGGTTAAATGTGTAATTGATTTGGGGGCCTTCTGTACAACCGTGTTAATTGAAAACCATATCTTAAAACTTTTATTGTTCCTAGAATAAATTACTGGAAACTAAAGGACAGCACCAGGAGGAAGAAAGAGCCCAAATCCATCAAGCTGAACACTGGAGGTATAACTAGCTAATAAAATGAGCATCCTTGGTGAAATCAATTACTTGTAAAGTTGTGCGGCATTTTGGGAAAACATTAGAGCAGCCTTAAATAACGTTCTGGACTCTAAATCACTCCTAAATCTTTGTTACTGTGGTACAGTATGTGTGATATGCCAACTACGGCATGTTCATACATATATTCACTTGTATACATACGTATGTACATGCATACAGAATATCCAGACTTCCTGGATTAAGGACATTCAGACTCATTTGAGAAGGCTGAGTCATGATGTTGGAGAGATGGATCACTGGTTAAGAGCACCCAAGTTGAATTCTCATTGCTCACATCCAGCAACTCGCAATTTCCTGCAACACCTGTTCCAGGGACCCTGACCCCTCACTGGCTTCCATGGGCACCTGTACTCATGTGAGCATGCATGCATTGGCTTAAAGTAAGAAGGCGGAACCGCACTTTCTGTTTATTTAGGTTGCTATTTTGTCCTCTTCCATGCAACAGAGCATCATACCCCTCTGGGGCTGTATGTTACAGTAGTTTGTAAATGATTTCAGAGTTAGTGGCTTGATATAGACAATTAGATCCCAGTGATTGGGTACAAACACTTGGGGAAAAAACTCACTAATGATATTTTATGTTGACTAATACATTAGGATGGAGGAAAAACTCAAGATAGAAGCAATAAGTAATTTTTAATAGATTGAGTACTCTTTATTTTCTAGATTATAATATAATTACAATGTTTTCCTCTTCCCTTTCCTCCCTCCAGACTCTACCCCATACACCTTGTCCTCTTTCAAATCCATGCTTTCTTTTTCATTAATTGTTATTATACAAATATGTATATATGTATATATGTATATATACATATATATAAAACAGGAGATATCTATCTATCTATCTATCTATCTATCTATCTATCTATCTTTCTAAATAGAACCTGCCTAGTTGTATAATGTTACTTGTGTGTATGTTTATAGGACTCACCATTAGGTATTAGATAACTGTTTGGCACACTCTTCCCTGGGAAGACGGTTTCTTCCACTCTCAGGATTCCTTGGTTGCTTGTAGTCCACTTGGACTTTTCTCCATGAACTTTGGCATACCTATTGGTTATCATCCTTAGTCAGCTCATGTTTGTACATGAGACAACAAGACTCATGTTGGTGAGACTTTATGGGTATAGCTTCTGACATTGGTAGCCTACACAATCTCACAGCAAACAAGCTGATGTGGGGTGTAAGTATTTTGAGACTCGGCATAAATGTTGGAACATTGCTAATAACACTATACAGACTGTCTCTATTATGCTAGGTTCTCCCTGGGAGGCACCTGTGGGGTGTACCTTCTAAGATACAGATGTAAGGGCTTTCATGATTTAAGGAAGCATATTCTTTTTGCAAGTGGATGACTTATGTATTCAACTTCCCCCATCACTGAAGTGCGGGTTTTATTTAATTTTTTTTGCTTATTTGTATATTTAAGGATATTTTCCTGCATGCATATCTGTGTATCTTGTACACGCTCAGTACCTGTAGAGATCAGAAGAGGGCATTGAATCCCCTGGGACTGGAGTTACAGATGCTTCTGACGTACCGTGTGGGTGCGAGAACTCAAACCTGCGTCCTATGAAGGAACAGCAGGGTTCTTGACTGCTGTGTCATCTCTCCAGCCCCACTGAAGCATATTTTTGAAGTGTAATAATTGCATTTTGTGAATGGGAGACTTTGAAGGATGTGCAGTGGCTGCTCCAGCTTTGAGGCCTCTGCTAACTGCTGGTGGGTGCTGGTGTCCTCTGAGTAGCCTACGCTGCCTCTGTGCTTCTCCCAATGTGCTGTTAACATGGTACATGTGAGTTTGCATATTTTACTCTGATTCAGGAAAACATCAAAACCTGACGACATTGGTTAGATCATTTTGTTAGAGAAGCTGAGGGGAGGAAGGGACCTCATTGTTGCCTACTTATAAACCAAGCCATGAATTATCTAGCTATTTTAATTAGCTTTGCTTACTTTCTCTTTAGAAGACTTTTAGTTAGAAAAGTACCGATATTGTTTTTATAGATACAGTTGTTACTACTAGTAGCCAATTCTCTCTTTATATTAATTATATTAAAAAGCCTTAAGCATCTTAGAGATAGCAGTGTGTCACATTAATAGCCCCATTACTAATAAATGAATTGTTGATGGGTGCCAATTAAAAGTACATGCTATTTGGTTAGAGGGCTGCTTTATTTATTAGAGGAATCTTGGCCATAATTCTTTAAATTTGATGTTTATACCACAAAATATATAAATATTGGTGGGACTGTTTATTTTCTGTACTTATTTTCTCTCTTATTGATTTTGGTGACACACAGATCCAAATTAAACCCACCAGGAAATCTCTCTGGATAATAAACTCTGGTAATCAACATTGAAACAACTAATCAAGCCTTTAGACACATATTTTATGTTCTTGATCAATTTTTGAAAAGAGCTTGCATTTGTATTGCCCTTAAAGTTTATAGAGTCCATTCCCATGGTATCCTGAGATATACATCCAATAGCCTCTTTTTTTTTAAATTAGAGATATTCTACATTTACACTTCAAATGCTATCCCCTTTCCTAGTTTCCTCTCTGAAAATCCCCTATACCCTCCCCCAATAGCCTCTTAATGAACAGAAATAATGGTGTGTCTTCTAGAGCTAACTCTGTAGTATGTGCATAGGGTATATCAGTTAGGTGTACCCTGTGGGCATAAGCCCACTAGTGTTCAAAAGGCAACAAGCTTTCTCCTGGTTAGAGGTTACATACAAGAGCACTCAACCCTGAATTTATGATAGAAAACTTGTGGGATTCAGTGCAAAATTTTCAATGAGTCCTGCAATGAGTATACACCTGTACCTGCCCCTGCATAACCATTTGAATGAAAGAAGCACTTAAGAACCCCTTAAGTGATGACAGAACAGTGGTTCAAAGGCTCTAATGAATTTGGACTGGAAGGTAAATGACAGCATGGACCCTATTGATTTATGAAAACCCAAACCATCTCTAAGTAATAGTTCCTAATCCAAATTAACACACCCCCCCTGGGAGGGTGGGGAACAGAACATAAGTTCAGTGGCAGAAAATGCACATAGCCTCAAACCAGTCCAAAAAATGTAACAGGAACCGTTCCCTCCTATTTGGAGTCATGTTGGAGTTGGAGAGAAACCAGCCATGCACTGCCTTTGTCTTTGCTTGACCCATTTTGCAGTGGACAAGCCAGCTGAGGATCTTTCTAAAGCACCCTGGAGAGCTCAGTCTCATTTCCTCTTAGCTGAGTTTGTGAGTAAACCTGTTACCTTGCCTCTTGAAAATCCAGTCAGAGAGGCTGGCACTGGGCTCTGTGTACTTGGTGCACCGTATCAGTGGGCTTTTTCATGGCCCAGCTTCTGTCGGAAGCAGTGGGTACAGGGAACATGTATCTAGAAGCCTCATTTACCCAATGAGTACCTTAGTAGGTCCCATTCTGCCAAGACACACTTCCTCCAACAAGATGAGTGTCCTAAGCAGTGGAGTGATCCGGCCCCTGCCACTTGCAAATCACAGCCTGCAAGACAGAAACCAAAGTCAACAATGAAACTATGAGATTTTTCCAAATTGTGGTGAATACCATGAGGATGAAATCAGAGAGTGGGCAGCTGGAGGCATACTCAACCAAAGGCCTCACACACACACACACACACACACACACACACACACACACACAGCTCAGTGCCAACTGCTCTCTGTGTGAAGAACCAGGTACCAGAGGTCGAGACACCACTAGAATGACCCCGGTTTGTTGGCAAGACAGCAAGTGAAAGGCTCTGTTGTGGAGATGAGGGTAGACTATGAATCCCAAAGTTTAAATGCATTTTGGATGAAGATTAGAGTATGGAAGCCAGAAGGAGAGGTGGGAAGGATGAAATATGAGATTGTGTAAGATAGTGACTCTTCTCAGGCCAGTGAGAAGCAATCCACGGGATTGATTTTGGTAGAGAAAGGTGTCTCCATCACTGTTCTAGTGCTGTGAAGAGACACCATGACCACAGCAACTCTTATAAAGGGAAAGATTTAATTGGGACTGGCTTACAGTTTCAGAGGTTCAGTTCATTCTTATCTCACCAGGACATGGGATGGCATGCAAGCAGACATGGTTCTGGAGAAGTATTTGGGAGCTCCATCCTGATCTGAAGGCAGAGAGGGGGACACTGGGCTTGGCATGGGCTTTTACACCCCCAAAGCCTACCTCAAGTAACACTGCCTCCAACAAGGTCACACTTTTTATTCCTTTCAAATAATGCCACTCTCTGTGTGACTAAGCATTCAAATGTATGAACCTATGGGGGCCATTCTTATTTTAACCCATATTGAAAGCAAGATGACCTTTCTAACTGGGGACAATGAGGGTTGTGATGTGAAGAATGAATGACAGGGTGGGGTTGGGGGATGGAGACAGTAACCCAGAGAAGTGGTACTGATGGAGCTGGAATGGTGGCCATGGGTATGAGTGAGCTCAGGATGTGCTGATCAGTAAGGTCATTAAGACTTCTAATGGCTTCTATGTGGTGGGAGGGCACTGGGGAAACGGAGAGAAAGCTCTTTCTTACAACTGACCAAAAGCCTAGATAAAGGGGTTGGGGAGGTGGTTCAGCCCTAAGGTGCTTGCCAGACAATCATGAAAACCTAAGTTTGGATTCTCAGTACCTGTGTAAAATGCTAGATCTATCTTTAACACCGGGGATTTGGTGTAAAGAGGACAGAGACAGATAGACTACAAGGGCATGCTGGCTAGCTAGCCAGTCTGGCCAAAATGAGCAGACCAAAGTTCCATGAGAGACACTGTCCTAAAAAAAAAATAGATTAATTGAGGTAAGCACACATATGTGCACATACAAGCATGTATACACACTCATACACTCAACACACACACACACACACACACACACACACACACACACACACGTGATGTATCCTCAGTTCAGAGTGCTCCTCTATGTGTTGCCCACAGGGCACTGATCAGCATTCAAGGCTGGAATTTACTAAGAGTCTTCTCAGCAGGCAGGCTGAGAGGCTGAGAACTGTGACTCAGACATGGAGTCCCACAGTGAGCCAGGCTGTGGCATTTGCATACATTTCTAGGGTAAGAGCCTAAAGCTGAGATGCAGCCTCTGCCCAGGGGAACTGACTTACAGAGAAGCAGCTAGTTAGTACTCAAAATAGGGTTGACATCTTGGCTAGCACTGAGTGAGCACAGGTAGTCTAAATGTCTGGGCCACCCTGCTATTGCTTTCTTGATAGTCCCCCGTCTCACAGAGTTGTGACTTGTGACCAAACACCAGGACCCAATTCTGCTTTCTATGACTGAACAGGAGGCTAATGTGCTCAGGCCCTGCATTTCCCTTCCTTCCACAGTGTGGCCTCAATAGCTCCTTTTGCTAGGCATTGTTTCTACTCCAAGAACATTCGAGTTACTCATTGCTAGTTATCCAGCTTCTGAGTCCACATCTCTAATCTCTAGTGCACTCACATCTCTAATGCGTAGGTGACTTAGAGGATGGCTTTGAAATGCCCATAATACAACTATTTAGAATAATGATTAATTATTATCCAGGTAGCCACCTGTAGAAATAGTCAGCCCATCAAATCTGTGAATCTATTTATGGCTTTAACAAACTGCACTGAAAATACTTTGAAAAAAAAAATATAGGCGCTATGTCTATAGCTAATGTGCTGCACCAACTTTCCTGTATCGTTCCTTTAAGACTACAGTGAGTTAAGTGCTTTTACTCTTTATACAGCACTGACACCGTATTAAGTATTATAAGTAATCCACAGACCATTTAAAGCATACAGGAAGATCTGTGAAGTGTGGCAGTGCTTTGTCATTTTACAGAAGGGATGTGAGCATACAAAGGATGTGGGTCCTTTGGTACCCACAGGCAGCCCTAAAGTCAGCCACTCATGGATACTGAGCGAGAACTTGTTAGAGCATCCCTGGGCTGGCAGCCCCGATCCTGACCTCTGTGAAAATAATTGTCTTATTAATTCAGATTTAATTTTTGAACTTGGTGGCTGCAAGCGTGACGGAACATCAGAGAAAGGGGTACTTAGTCTGTCTTATGAAACTTGAACTTCTCTCCTCTCCCCGCAGCCTGCTCTTTTTCCTTCCTCCTTCCTCCCATGTGATCGTCTTCCAGATGACTGACAGTACAGCAGAGCTTTAGCAGGTCACTTTCTGTCTCGCCACAGCACTGCAACAGAGCGTTCGACTCCCCGCAACCCCATTTACTTCTTTCTGGTTCTCCCATCTCTCCTTAGCCTCTGTCTCATTCCTCGAGTGACCAGGGCACTTTCTAGGATGATGGCGACTTTAGCCAAGTGAAACTCTGGTGTTGAAATCTGATGCCCTTTTGGCTCAAGCCACGCCTGTACCAGCCTCTTACCAGATCCCAAATGTCACTAGACAGATCACTATAGATCTTCTCGAAGCTGAAGGGAAGAAGCAGTCCCCACACCAGTTTGTACAGCATATTCAGTTTTCAAAAATCTTTTAGCCCTGCAGCAGGCTTGCTACTTATGTAATTTTTTTCATTGTTCTAAAGGGTAAATAACGCTTTTCTGGACCGACTCCAAGGCAGAAGTCAACCAGGTGGCCTCGAGCAGTCTGGAGGCTGTTGGAATATGAATAGTACTGACAGCTGGGTGAGTTTTTTTTCTTTTCTCTTAAAAAAAAACAAAAACAACCCCCCCAAACCCTATCCTTTCAAGTCAAAAAATAAGTAAGCATTTAATTTTTGTATATTATGAATTTCCCCTATATCACCACCATCCTCCTCCTCTTCCCCCTCCTCCTCCTCCTCTTCCTCCTGCTCATTATCATGTGCTATGATGGGCAGCCAAATTCAACAGGGAAGAGAGA
The DNA here is from genome assembly GCA_902729485.2 of Mus minutoides. Classification (NCBI taxonomy): domain Eukaryota; kingdom Metazoa; phylum Chordata; class Mammalia; order Rodentia; family Muridae; genus Mus; species Mus minutoides. The sequence goes on from LR749571.1 coordinate 723,747, forward strand.
GTGGGCATAAGGGGGAGGGAAGGAGAAGAGAAGAAACAGAGAGGAGGAAAGAGAAGGGGAAGGAGTATTTCAGTTTGGACCAATTTACAAAAAAAAATTCTGCCTTTTGTTCTTAACCGGTGCCTGACCCAGAAAACTTTTGATCACCTTTTGCTCAGACCCAAAACAAAAACAAATGAACCTTTTTCCCCCAGGGAAATTTGAAGTGAAATGTGGTCAGGAAAATGCTAAGCATCCTTCTGTAGGAATGGGTCCTCCCTGTGAAACCAGCACATCAAAGAAACTAGGATTGAACTTTTCACTGCAGTATGATTTAAAAAAAAAAATTCTATAGCCAAAGGTACTTTTGGAAGATGAAATGCCCTTACATATTTCTTTGGGAAGAAAACCCTTGCAAGTCTATGTGTTTAATGTGGTTTTGTGTGCAATGTATTTTTGAACCAACAACCAAACCTCAAAACGTGTGTGACTACAGTGTGTGCAGAGTCAGAACTAATCACAATGTAGTTTGCAGTTTAATTAAATGCCAAGTGAATGAGAACTTAAATGTGTGTGTGTGTGTGTGTGCGCGCGTGTGTGCGTGTGTGTGTGTGTGTGTGTGTGTGTGTGTAGACATATATACATGTATATTTGGAGTGAGGAGATCCAATAGATATTTTTAAATCATCACAATCCAACAAAATAATCAGTTGCTGGGCTGGTGAGGTGGCTCAGTGGATAAAGGTATTTGTCAATGACCCTGACAACCTGAGTTTGATCCCTGGGGCCCACATGGGGAAAGGAAAGAGTATTCTCCTACAAGCTACTAGCTGGCCTCTACACGCATGCTGTGGTATGCCTTACCTCCAAATAAAATAAATATAAGAAAACATGCACACATAAAATCTGGTACCTTTTAATCTGGAAACCATAAAACAAATAACTTAGTAAACAATTGAAGAACAGAAGCCCATTGTGGATAAATCAACATATTAGCAATCTTCTAGGCATGAAAGAAGGCAGCTAGAAGTTAAACTTGATAGATATTATTAAAATATACATGTTGAAGATAATTGACCATAAGCACATTTGAAAAGAATGTATCTTGGATGTGTCTATTTTATCCACAATGTATACTGATTCACTCTGCTATGACATTCAGAATCTGGACAAGAGGAAAGAGGGTGGACACTCTGACACTGAGCATCTGTGTTGTGTGAGGTGATACACATGGCACTGGTTTACTCATGAGATTGCGTGAGTAGGAGTCATGAGAACACATACTTGGAAATCAAAATTTGTTCAGGACTAAATTCACTATTGACTTTCCATTTCTCCACTACTTAACAGCTTCTCGCATCTAGGAAGCTCCTGGAAAAGTATCCAGGATCCAGAGGAAGACAGGGGAATGTGTGAGGGCACAGCCAATGGGATTGAGCTAAGGGACTGACTCTTGGCAAGCCAGCTCCCCAGTGACTATTGGTGAGCCTTGGAGAGTGGGCTACAAATTGTGTCTGAGACTCAAAAGATCAAAGAGAAGACCACCATATTCTTATGACGTCTGGTGATAATGATTAGGTCAACATTTTTCAAAACCCAAGGTGGTTCTTGACTCTTCTCTCATTTGAAAGAACCAGTGGTAAGGATTTCCTCAGACTCCTGCCTTGATCCCTATTCACCTACAAGCATCTGCCTCACTGGATTATGGACCATTCTTCCCTCTTTCACCCCATGGGACACTTTTTTTTTTTTTTTTGGTTTTTCGAGACAGGGTTTCTCTGTGTAGCCCTGGCTGTCCTGGAACTCACTTTGTAGACCAGGCTGAGCTCGAACTCAGAAATCCGCCTGTCTCTGCCTCCCAAGTGCTGGGATTAAAGGCATGCGCCACCACACCCGGCCCCATGGGACACTTTGTTCTACTAATACCTTTCTCTCCTGAATTACCAAACAGTCCATCAAAGTAGAAAATTCCACCAGTGTGACGTGAACAAACATGAAGTCTATCGATAATTTGCTGTCTCTGACTTAATTTCTTCATTTTTGAAAGGCCATCTCTTCATAGCTCAGGCTGGGGTGGGGTTTTCAATCATCCTGTGCTGTCTTACTGCTTAGTATTACAAGGGTACACCATCATGGCTGCCTCTATTTTTTATGTAAGCCCACCCTACCAGTGGGGTTTTGTTTGTTTGTTTGTTTGTCATTTAAGATCCTTTCACTGACAAGGAAACAATCCATGAGTATTTCCCAACTCTTATCTCTGGCCTCTCAGAACTTGTCAAGGTGAATCTTTTCCCATTTGAAACAAGTTTCTTTGCAGGCTGCTAGGACACGTGACCATCCTGGGATTCTGATATCTCAGTAGCCATTTCTTACCATTATCCTTTCCCAGATCTCTCTGTTCCACAGGGAAGACATATTCCTGCCTTTATTTCATTCCTACCTTGGTGGCCTTGTTTTGTCTGAAGAAATTAAATACCTTCTATGTGCTTACTCCATTTCTATTCTCAACCTAATCCTTTTCCTCAAAGATTTGTGTATCTAGTTGTGTCTCCTAGGATACACAATGGACGTTTCAACCTCCACGTCTACAACTGTCTTAGGGTTTTTATTCCTGCACAAAATATCACGACCAAGAAGCAAGTTGGGGAAGAAAAGGTTTATTCAACTTACACTTCCACATTGCTGTTCATCTCCAAAGGAAGTCAGGACTAGAACTCACACAGGGCAGGAACTTGGAGGCAGGAGCTGATGCAGAGGCCATGGATGGGTGCTGCTGACTGGCTTGCTTGCCTCCCCTGGCTTGCTCAGCTTGCTTTCTTATAGTACCAGGGACTATCAGCCCAGGGATGGCACTATCTACAATGGGCTGGGCCCTCCCTCCTTGATCACTAATTGAAAAAATGCCTTACAGCTGGATTTCATGGAGGCATTTCCTCAAGGGAGGCTCCTTTCTCTGTGATAACTCCAGCTTGTGTCAAGTTGACACACAAAACCAGCCAGTACAACTGCTTCCCTTTAACTATCAGGAGCCCAATCATTCCCATACCTCCCCTGCAATCCTCCTCTGTCCAGCTTCTCCCATTGTGTTTCCAAATCCTGACAATCATTATCTGCATTGTTTTCTTCTGTTTACAATTACATGTCTGGAATCTGTTCTCAGTAGGAGAGCAACAGAAGTTATCTCTTGTCAATTTTCTCTTTAAAACCCTCTAAGGGCTCATAGAATTCCTACTTGCAGTAAGAAGAACTAGGATCCTCTTCATGGCCTCACGGGGTGCTTGCTACACAAGGTGGACCCTGCCCTGTTTTACCTCCTGGCTTTTTCCTGTCATGGCTCTATCTGCCTCAGCGTCCGTGTGGCTGCTTCAGCTTAGGGCCTTTATATATCTTCTCCCTTTATAGACTTCTTTCAAGCAGCTGTGTCATTTATTTTCCTCCCAAGAGCTTTCCTGAATTTCAGCATCTTAATAGGACTGCCTTGGCTGTTTTTGTTTAGCCCCTCCCACAATGTACTTTGTTTTCCCACCACACTCTCCCTGTTCTACTAAGCTTTTCTCACACATTTATGTATACATTTGGCTGACTGCTTACTGCTTTCAACCCTTCTGAGCACAGGATGAGGCTCTTGAATTGCTTTGTTTGCTGCTAAACCCCAAACAAGAAACCATGTCTAGAATGTCCTGCACACACAAGAGAGCAAGTCATTGAGATTTTACATTATGAGCACAACAAAAGATTTAGGCGAACACTTTGATATAGAAAAATGAATAGGCATTGAATTTAAAATAGCTGTGTAGGAAGCATTTGCCAAAATAAGAATGAGACTTGGAATAATGAGCAGAACTAAGACACAATTAAAAGACAAGCCAAGGGGCTGGAGAGAGGGCTCAGTCAAGACGGCTTGCTGCATGATCATGAGGGCCAGTTCCCAGTACCCATAAAAAAACAAACAAAACAAACAAACAAACAACAACAACAAAACTGGGCTTTCCCAAAGTATGCAAAGCATAGATGAGTATGGAGTGCTCATCTCCAAATGGGACATCTCTGTGTAAGGTCAGGGATGGACAGACTGTAATAGCAGAGGGCCGGGAAGACTGCTGTGAAACAGTTTCTTCTGGACATGAAGAGAGGTTGCACCCAGGAATTCCCAACATTGTGATTACCGGCACAAGACCTGCATGAGACCACATCAGCCAACATTCCAGCACAGGTAGGGGGAGGGCACACGAGGTGCTAACCCTAGTTGAAGAGCTACAGAGAGATGGTGGCTTCTGAGGAACAATAAGTCAGGTTTTCTCCAATGCAAACCTCTTAGGTCATCCAAAGTACCTACAGGCAATACTAATTGAATTCCATTGTGTGTGTGTGTGTGTGTGTGTGTGTGTGTGTGTGTGTGTGTGTGTGTAGCAATATTTATAGAGCAGGAAGACATGGGTTTGAGAATGGCTGTGTTGGGGGACATGGGGAAGATTTGGAGAAGGAGTAGTAGATCTGATAAAAATACATTATGGTCATACATGCAACTCTCAAAGAGATACAAAAAGACTTCATAAACATGCATTTTAAAAAAAAATCATAAAAATTTTACAGCCCTTTAAAAATATAACCTCATTAAGTTGTATCTATCCCAGAATTACAAACCTGAGGTTCCAGTTTGTTCTTCTGTTGCTGTGATAAATGTCATAACCAAAACCAACTTGGGAATGAAATGGTTTATTTCATCATATAGGTTACAGTCTATCATGAAGAAATTTAAGGCAGGAAACCAAGGCAGGAACCAAAGCAGAACTCATACCTTGCTTCCCCTGATTTTCTTTTCTTAGACAATCTAGGCCCACCTCCTTAGAGATGGTATTACCCATAGTGGACTGAGCCCTCTGACACCAATTAGTAATCAAGAAAATGTCCCACAGACATGCCCACTGAGATGAGACAATTTTCATCTGAACCTCCTTTTTCCTAAGCATGTCAAGGTGACAACTGACTCTCTGCCACCTGGTTTATCACAAAACAAGCTATAAGAAAAAAAAATCTACCAAAATAATATATTCATAAATTCTGTATGATCATTTCTACAAATATAGAAAAAGCATTTCATAAATTCAAGTGCCCATTTGCTGTCAAAACTTTTTATCAAAGAGGGGAAGTTTTTTTTTATTTAATAATAAGGTCAAAACTGCAAAATAAAAATTCACCAAGACCTCTCCACTAAATTATATGTAAGTATTGAAAACGAAAACAAACCTATAAATTGCACAATATATGATGATGACCATCTACATAATCCCAAAGAATGTGTGTTCATATTAGAATAAATAAGAGCTCACCAATGTTGACTTATATAGAAACAATATATAAAAACTAAACTCATAGCCGGGCATGGTGGCGCACGCCTTTAATCCTAGCACTTGGGAGGCAGAGGCAGGCAGATTTCTGAGTTCAAAGCCAGCCTGGTCTACAAAGTGAGTTCCTGGACAGCCAGGGCTATACAGAGAAACCTTGTCTTGAAAAACAAAAACAAAAACAAAAACAACAACAACAAAAAAACCCCTAAACTCATTTATATTGATTTATAGAAAAAAACACAAAAATATTTGATTAAAAAATGTGAGAACTTTTCAAAGAATTGTAAAAGATTTCAGAAAGTCCCTAGGGAATGAAGGGACTCAGTCACTGGTGAGTTACAGCTTGTTAATGGATAGGGGTGAGTTCCCAATCCGTGGACCAACTAATTGTGACTGAAGCAAAGAGCCAAGGAGAGAGCTGAAGAGAAAGGCATTTGCACAAGGACTTAATTTAGGATGGCTCATAGTTGGTATCAGCAGGCCAAGCATTTGTGGAATTTTGATGTAGGACAGAGAAGTGGTGAGTAGATCCCAGGAAGGAATGGACTCTGTGGCAGATGCTTCTGGGACCACTGAATACCTGTCTGGAACTAGACACCTTCCTGACACCATGTATGAAAATCAGCTCCAGGAGATTCAAGCTTGTATAGAGAAAAAAAAAAACTTTTTAAATTTCAGAAGAAAATTAAAGATGTTATTTATAAAATTTAGCTAGGGAAGGATTTTTATATGACTCAAAATATAAACCAAAAAGGAAAAACAACTATAGCCACAATAAAATTTAAAATATCTGTTTCTCAAAGAAGCCCAATTCAGATTTAGAAGAAAGTGCCAGGAACTTGACTTTTATAAATACAAAGGGGCTAAGGTTAGCATATAGGATATGTTACAAATGGCTATAGGTCTGGGCATGAATGGATAGCAACTGAGCTTCCTAAGGAATGTGAGAAGAGAGCTATGCCCCTGTAACGGGGCTGGGGGGAGACCTGGAAACAACAGGAAGCCAAATAAAGAGAAAAATATGAAGGCTGAAAATAGTAAATTTGATAAAATCTGTAGAAACAATAGTTCCTTGAAATGTCATGTAGGTTCTTGGGCAGGAGAGTTTTAATAAGTGCATGTTAGAATAATAGGATTAATCTTTATTTCTTAAACACTTTTTATTTTAAATAGTTTGATAATGAATCATATATATATATATATATATATATATATATATATATATATATATTATATTATATTTTTTAACTCCAGATTTTATTCCCCTCCTTGTCCACCCTCCAACTGTTCCACATCCTTCCTTCCCTCCTGTCTACCTAACCCTCAAGAGACTGATTCATATATTTTTAAAACACATTTTTATTTTGTAAAATTCCATACTAGTTTTCATGAGGTACCGAGTGTTGACCGTGTTGAAAGTCACTGTTAATTATATTTTCAGTTACAATAGCAGTCCAGACTCTGTGGATGCTAACATATCTCTAAATGCTTTGTCTTCAAGGACAGTTAAGGACTTGACATGACCTCTTGAGTTTCCTAGAGAGCTAACAAACCAAGTTATCTTGTGTGTATCTCAAGTGCCCTGTGTTCCAACACTATGCAAGGCTGATCCTTTGAACACAGCAGAGACAGGAGCTCATCTGTCCATCTATCAACCCCCAGAACCCCTTAGAAGGCACCTTCCTGGTGAATAATCCAGCATGACTCCACTTAATACATTTCCATTCCAGTTCCTCTGCCTCCCATTCTGTCCTTGCTGTGCTTGTGGAGGTGCCAACATTTATGAACTCTCATATTCATGACCCATGTTGGCCTCAGTCTAAGAGCACCGCCACAAAGATTTCATTGGGTAAGATATTACATTCTCATCGAAGACCATGCAGCGGATTAAATGTACTATGACTTAAAATTAAGCTCATCTCACTGGGACCCCAGCCACTCAAAAACAAAAAAAGATTACCCTGCCACACTGAGACAGTCTGCAGGAGTTTCATTTTGGATTGTACATGTTCTGGGTTTCGTTTTCTGTTTGTGCTAATTTATGTTTTCTTTTTATTTTAGGGTATATGAGAAATCGTCACTTCCATCTGGCCTTCATCAGCTGACCTTGGAAAACCCTCATGAGATGTGTTTCCTTAATGCGGTGTTCTATTTGGCATCTGTCTTAATTCCTTAATTCCAACTGCCCACCCACTCAACCAAGCTGTTGTGGGTGGCCAGTTTCTCTCTGCCATTAGTGATCTGTAGACTCTCAGAGACTGATTACTGACTCCTGTTTAACCTCTACTGCCAGAAAAATGTTACCTTATCTTTTCCCAATTTGCCCTGCCTTTTATTAAATGGATAAGTGGAGAAAAGTTAGTAAAATGGTAAAAGGAAATCAATCACGTGACATTCAGGGTAGGAAGAGCTTGTATGCTGTAGCTTTGTGTCTCTCTAATTGACTTTTTTTTTCTGTACAGATTCTTACAGCAGGTTTAGGGATACTTTGGGGTCTTTTTAAATTTCCTACTTTTTAAAATCTAGGATACAAATGTGACCAAAAGAAGAACTCTTATACTTTTATAGACAAATTTATAAATAAATGCTGAACTACTTCTATATAAATGGGTCATTTTTAACATAGTGTTTTTATTAATAAATTGGGAATTTCACATAATACATCCCCATCACTCTTACTTCCCAGTTCTTGCAGATCTGCCCCACTATCCTTGCAGCTGTCCCTCAAAAAATAAAAAATAAAACAAAGTTCAATTTGTATTGTCTATATAGTCAAGCGAACATGATCAAACTCCCTGTGACCAGCCCCTTAAGGAAAAGTGAGTCCTTTCCAATTCCATCCCTGCCAGTAGCCTTCTATCTTGGACAGCTACACCTCAACATCCTTATCACAATTTTTAAGAGTTCTCTTTGATGTCTTCCTGTCTAGGTTGTGTATATATTGGGGGAGGATATCACAGAGCCTTCTATGTCTCTCGTTCTCAACTGTGAGTCTATAGCCATTGATATGACTGCAGAAGAAGCTTCCTTGCCCTTTACAGTCAGCAGGAACATGGACCTTGGACCTTTACATGGTCTCCGGCTTCAGTACATCAGCATGGTCTCTGGTAGCAATACAGACCACAGACACCAGCCTGGTTCCTGGTGGCAGCCTGGCCCATGGACATTAATGTGGCTTCAGGCAGCATCACAGACCACTGACATTTGCATGGCTTTCATTGGTAGCAGGAGTACCATGGACCCTGATGGCTTTAGGTGGCACTCTAGGTCATGAACATCAACATGGTGGCAGCTCAGGCCTCAGCCATCAGTGTGGTTCAGCCTCTCTCCATAGCATAAGCACCATTCCATTCCTCCATCCTTCCTACCCCTCCATCACAAATTCATTCATGCCAGTGGCATTGGATAGTGTAACAGGAGAAGATTTTTTTTTCCCATACAGCTCTACATCTCTACATGCACATACGTGTTGCCATGACTCATCCGTTTGGCTCAAGGCTTCTGGTGTCTGATGCACCACAAATACCAGACCATTGATGAGACTTTTTTGTTCCCAGCCATGTTTCAGGTTTGTGTCTTTAGTGATGATGATGATGTGCACCTGGATCTGGCTCTGCAGCACCAGCTCCTCTTTGTGGTCCAGTTGCTTGTAGATGGAGTATGTATTGGGATGAGCAACTGGAGGTGCTGAGTCTGCGTGAGCAGAGTTGGTCAGGCTGCCCCAGCCAGTGGGCTCTTCCAGGCGGAATGGTCTATTATTTTTATTTTTAATGAAAAGCTCTCAGGGTCTGATTCTAATGCTCATTTTTACAGACTATACATCAAATATAACTAGCAGTCACAACTGGGTCTTCCTTGGGTCTTTTTACATTTACTAGTATTGCTGCCTGATCTTCAAAGTGGAAAAAGTTGTTTATTGGGAAGCCAATGCTTTTTTATAAGAATTAACTAGACACAACTGTAGCCCCCTATCTGACTTGTACGTATGAGGGAAACTTATCTTTTCTGTGTTCTGTGTAACCTAATTTAATAGGCTTTCCTGTTCAGTCTCTGTGACCTTGAACAAGTTCATCCCTAGAGTAAAAGAATATCGATCTCTATACTGTGTAGTTCAGACCCATAACCACCTCTTCATCCTCCATGGTACATTGCATCTAGTCTTTCATAGAAGGAAGCTTGGAGGAGTTTGTCTATAAACAGACAAACAGATAATAGGGAGGTGATAGATTATAGATAGATAGATAGATAGATAGATAGATAGATAGATAGATGATAGGCAGATAAATAGGTGATAGAGTTTCTGGGTTGCTAAGCAACCAATAACACTTTATAGCATCAAGAGATCATCTGTTTTGCCAAATGCTCTATTAAGATTAATTTTTTAAGTCTCTATATTCAGGGAACATTAGGATTTGAAACCTTGGGCCATGACACATGACTAGGGCAATGGTGCCATGCAGAAAGCTCCATATTGGCTGGGGTGAAGGTGACAAAGAACAGATGGTGTTCTGGCAATTTCTCTAGAATTAAAAACAAATGCAGATACTCCTCCCCAACCCCTGTTCTGTGCTAACAGAAGCTGTGAGTGCTGTGGATATGGAGAGGAAATGTTTGGTCAATTTGAAACTCTTGTTGTTGCCTTATATGAAGAAAACTGAATCCTTCAGCCCGTGTTGGAAATACTGCCAAACCAATGGATAGTGTGCTGTGGCAGCAGACATTTTACTGCGGTGGCAAGCAGCCACTTCAGCTACACCTGCCAGCCTGGCTCCCTGGCAGACGTGTTTTGGTGTGTGTGTTCAGGAATGGTATTCCCCACTGTGGTGGTAGTCACTGAGGACCCAGGGGTAGGGGAAAGGATGCTTTCTTATTTTGAAGGTTCTTGGGGAAGTTGGCCTGAATTTCCTTACTATATGACATTTTCTATACTCCCCAACAGATTTTGTTCACCTGTCTGGTTCTACTTTTTTTTTTTTCTTTTTAAGTGCAGGTATGGAAAATTACAACCTCACAGCTGAAATTCTGAATATGTATGGGTTGCAAGCATCTTTCTGTAGATGGCAGATAGCAGGAAAGGAACACAAACCACTACCTGAGATAGTCTGCCATCACGCCATATTTAACCAGCCTTGTTGAGCCAATTGGAATACATTTTGATATGAAGGTAACTCTGCATAGGAAATCTTCAAGTACTGTATGTCTATGCTTTGAAGGTACCTTTTTATATGGGAAAGAAGCAAATTATTGTAAAATAGTTTCAAGTGTTATAGGAATAAATATTGGCCGGTACAGATGAGCAATTAACTAATGGATCAAGCTTTGGGTTTCGTTGCTAGATAGCTGTAATTGCACTTCGTTCCGTATCTTTCTGCATCCTTTCATTTATCCAGGCATGGGTGTATATCAAAGGCTACTGTGTCGATGGTTGATTGGCTGGGATTAAGCACCTAGAGTTTGGACTAGTGGTACAAGGGATGCAAGGTAAGGTGACTTAATCCATTCAAGCTGCTTTAACGAGCTTGCTTAGCCTGGTTTCCCTATGAACAGCGCATGTATTCCTTATATTACTGGAGGCTAAAAGTCCAAGACTGCAGACTTCACAAACTTGGCATCTGGAGACAGTACTTTCTGGCTCATGGCCTTACTGCCATGTTCTCATGTAGTAGAAGAGGCAACAGGTCTATCATGAGCCTTTTCAGTAGGACAAGGATCCCATTCATATGGAGTCTACCCTGAGACCTGATCATCTCCTGGAGCCTCTATTTCTTGATGTTTTCACTATATGGGCGGGAATTTGAACATATGTATTTGGTGGGGCAGTATGCTAGTTCCTTGACTCAGTACTGTGCTAAATGCCTGGTAAAAGAAGTTCAGTGAAGAGAGAGAGGGAAGGAGGGAGGGAGGGAGGGAAGGAGAAAGGAAGGAAAGGAAGGAGGGAGGGAGGAAGGGTTGGCTCTCAGTTGGAGGATGCATTCCTTACAGTGAGAGGACATGGTGGTTAGTGTTTATGGCATCTAGCCATATTGTATGTAAAGTCAGGAAGTAGGTGGAGATGAACACAACTTCTCCACTCATGTCCTTAGATGCAGTCTGGGACGGTTGTCCAGGAAGTGGTGCCACCCATGTTGAGTGTGTGTCTTCCCACTAGCTAAACCTCTCTGGAAACACCATCATGGACACACAGAGGTGACTCTACAAATCAAGGTAACTTTAACTGCTGTCACACTGACAGTTGAGATTAGCCATCCTGTGGAGGTATGAGCATTAGGATTGTAGCATAGGAGTCTTGATGTATGTGATAAAACATCCAAAAGGCTCTGCCAGTACACAGCAGCACTCCAGCACATCTACCTTCTCGAGTACAACTAGTGACTTCTAAATCTTTGCCTGTGAGATAAATTAAAACTATCAACAAGATGAGCAATTAACAAATTAACCTTTTCTTCCCATGTGCGTACTACTCAGTAGCTTCAGCTTTCTGGAGAGAAGAACTGGGTGTGTGTCTACACATTTTATTTGCCAAAGATCTTTTGTGGTAAAGCAGAGTTTCACAAATATTCTTCTAATTTTTATGGGGATTTTAGCACTAAAATTATTGGTGCTGGAAATCTATCTGTATTTCAATTTACTAATCTTTTTTTCTTTTATTTCTTCTTGGTATTCATTTTATGGGTTTTAAAATGTACCAGTCAACACTTGGCCTGGTGGCCACCCAAACAAAGCAAAAGATGCGACCAACTGTCTTGTAAATGTAGTTATGAGTGACACAGGGTAAATCATCTCATTCCTGATCTGACACAGCATTTCGTGCTTATTATTTATTTACTTTTGCATTCTTATACTAGAGACACATTTCTTATGGTCTGCACATACCCTGTTTAGGTGGAAGAAACATCTGGACTGTCTTACCAGTGATGCTTATTGAACCAAGGCCTTCGATGTTCTTGGCACATGCTCTAAGCACTGTGCTATTCTTCCATCTCTTGGTTTCTTGAGGCTTGGCTCTGGGGAGTTGAGGCTGGCCCTGCTATGTAGTCGAGGTTGCCCTTGAGTCCATGATCCAACTGAGGCTTCCTTCATTCAACACAGGAATTGCAGGCACACAGAATTTTTTTCCTTTGGAATGATTTTGTTTTACAAAACACCAGGTGAAGCCTACAATTGGTTGTCTTTCAAAAACTATCAGTGGGAAATTATATCATCATTATAGTAAGCACAGATATACCTCCCTCCAATAAAATACTTGACAGGTACAAATATGAGAAGTTCAGGTTGAAAGTCAAAATTTTATGATAATCCATTGATAACATCAATAATTGAGTTCAGGAGGCAGGTAACCACAGACACCACGTCTACACTTGACTGTAAATTGCAGGCATTAAACAGATGAGTCGTGATTAGGTAGACCCATTTATTCCCGAAAAAAGGTGCCCGTGGGAAGCTGGCTGCCAGGATCACCACTGTGTTAGTATATGGAAGAAAATAGAAAGAAGGCTGCAGATTCCTTGTCTCTAACTGGGACTAAGCATACAGAAATCAGCTTTGTCCTGATGTGCATAGAGTAATCTTGGGTGCTATGTCGTACGTTTACATGAGGCGAAAAAGTTACCTATCAAGTAACTATAAGGACTGCAGAGAATAACTGTACTTCAGGCCATTTTATTTTTAAGGAACAGGATCTGTTTAGGAATGCTTTTCTTTTTTAAATATACTGTGGTTCTATAGTGGTTTTTAAAAGCATCATAGAGGTTTGTTGGGGGGCTTGTTTTGTTTTTCTTTTCTTTTTTTTTTTCTGTTCACAGACTTACAGTCTCAGATGTAAGGTTGTTTTTTTTTTGTTTTGTTTTTGTTTTTTTTTTTTTTTTTTTTTTTTTTTTTTTTTTCTTTAAGGCAAATGGAGAGACACTTTCATTACATTTATCGTCATGGTATTGTGCCATCTGCTGGGACAGAAAATGCAGAGAGACCTGCACTGCAGCACAGACAGTCGACAGTCAGCTAATTTGTCACAGACCCTTGGCTTTGCTGGCTGCTCAGATGCTTGCCATGTGCTAGAGTAGCTTTTCTATCGGTCCCCAAAGTTAATAGGTTGCAGTAGAGCTGTTGAGAAAGTGACTTCTGTTCTCCACAAAATGCTAAGTGAGTGGCCGCCACCAGAGTATACACTAGTTAGAAATTTGTTAGTTCTTATGTTCTAGAAACCAGAGTTTACTAGAATGGAATATAGCTTCATAAGAAGAGAAGAAACAGGAGAGAAATATTTGGCATTGAACATTTTGAATTAAAATCACTCAGAAATCAACATTAAAAGATTTACATTCTACTTTGTTTTAAATATGAAATAAGACAAAAAGTGGTCCTAGTCAAATTGAGAATCTGGAGCTGTTGGGATAAGATAGCCATAAATGGCCACAATAAACAATCCCACATCTCTGAGCATCTTAATACTTTGTTTCTTATCCATATGACACTTCAACAATATAGGGGCAAAGCTAGTTTCACCCAGATACTCAGGGACCTGGCCGGAGCAAGGCTTCTCCTGCACTTGCCCAACAGCAGAACACATTAGCAGTATCTCCCACTAGGCAGTGAAGCACTTTCCTTAGGCTAGAATACACTTTGTTGTTGTTGTTTGTTGTTGTTGAGACAGTGTCTTACTTTGTTATTCATGCTGGTTCACAACTCAGGAGCCCCACTGAAGCCTAGAGTAGCTGGAGATGTGAGGTGTGTGTGTGTGTGTGCCATCATGTCCAGATAATAAGTGCAATTTCTGTTAATATACTTTTGTAAATGTATGGATGGATGAAAGTGGACACATGCCACAGGTGTGTGTGTGTGGCTGGGGGTGGGGGTAGAAGTCAGGGAGAAGCTCTTGGAAGTCTGTTCTCCTTGTTCACCTTGCTGAGGTAGAGGTCTCTTGTTTCTGCTGTTGCGCTAAATACTCTAGGCTAGCTGCCTCGTCCAGGCTAGTTGCCCAGTGAGCCTTCTGCCTATGCCGCCATCTTCTTAGAGGAGTGCTGAGATTATAGATCTGTGCCACCACATATGGCTTGGTTACATGTGTTCAGGAGATTCAGTTCAGGTCACTGGGCTTACATAGCTAGCAGGTTTTTTGTTTGTTTGTTTTGTTTTGCTTTGTTGGTGTTTCGAGACAGGGTTTCTCTGTGTAGCCCTGGCTGTCCTGGAACTCACTTTGTAGACCAGGCTGGCCTCAAACTCAGAAATCCACCTGCCTCTGCCTCCCGAGTGCTGGGATTAAAGGCGTGCGCCACCATGCCCAGCTAGCTAGCAGTTTTATCTACTGAGCCACACAAAAGAATCTCCCTGTTCCTTACATTCCATTAGTCAGAACAAATTATATGGCCGTCTCTACCTTTTTATTATTATCATGTATTATTTATATACAATAATGAATTTCATCATGTACATGATCATTTACTCCAGTTAAATTTTTTTGTTCCCATGCCCCATTACTTTAAAGAAGGTTGGAAAGAGAATTCTACAATGTTCTCAATCAAAATAGAGAACATTTGTAACTAGGATGAACTTGGAGAGAGGGGGGTTCCCATGTGGACTCTGTGGATAGCTAGATGTGGAGAGAGAGCGGCAGGTCAGAGTGGAATTTATATGTGAATTCATTGATGGCGACAGACCATGAGGTGCAAATCTGAGGAATTTCAAGGCGAAGAGGATGCAGTCAACAAGAACTCCAAAGACCAAAATATCTAAAAGCACCACTCCACCTTGTTCAGTGCTTTACCTCCAGGTTTATTATGTATGATGTTCAGCTCATACTAGCCATGCAGGGAGCACTTGCTGAATGAGTGGGTTGGTTCCAGGAATAAAACTGCCATTAGTGGAAAGAAATAAGTATGGTGTTGGTTGGTATGAGGAACTGGAAGAAAGCATACTGTATAGAAGATGTGGGTGCAGGAGTGTCGGAGGAAGGAAGAGAGAGAGAGAACCCCAAAACCACTGTGGTTGTTGCTGAGTGTGAAGTCGGGGATAAGTTGTTGCAGGACAGGAGACACACCATGGAAAAGAGCTTTAATGTTGTTGGAGTTTCTTACAGGTGGCATGCTAACTCTATGTGACAGTCAATGGTAGAGGGACTCTCAGTCTAAGAATATCAGACTACACTGGACAGTTAGAATAACCTTGGACCCTTCTATGGACAGCCACTGACATAAGTTAAGGGGACAGCTTTGCACACTGGTGTATGTAAAGGATGCTGGCAGGGTCTGTCCTTCCACTGATATGGGTGGTGAGCAGTAACCCTTTGGAAGAGGAAGTAGAGTCTCTTGAACTTCTGGGTGATAACAGGGATCTTGCCCTGTTGTTCACTAATGTTGAATCCTTGGATAAATCTCTTCCTTGTCTTCTATACAGGACAGTCTTCCCACGTGTTGATACAATAAATGTTCTTCAGTCAGCATGAAGGCAAGGTGGAAGAATGGCCCGGGAAGCTAGTTAGTGCTGAGTGCAGGGATCCTGTCCTTACGACACAGCTGTCACTAACAGCTTTACAGACCACCTGCCAAGTGCACATGGAGGCCTCTGGAGTCTCCCTCCATCCTTGGCAGGAACTGTACTTCCATGATCTATAGCCCACCACACACACTTCACAACCATCCACCACTGTCAGAAAGGACTGTTTGGTCTTGCCTCTCACACCCTGCTTCTATGGATAAAGGGAAGGACTGGGAAGGACTGGAATTTGGTGGAGGCAATAATTACTTTGAGATTTGCACAGGCAGAAAAGAAAGGGCTTGGGATGCTGAGATCAGTATCCACAGTTGGAGAATATAGATTTTAAGGAATTCAAAATAGGATCATGACAGTATTATTTCTGAAGAAGGGGCTCAAATGACTGGTGAACCTTGGCAGCTGTAATTTCTTGTAAGGTTATGTTTTATGTTTTGATGCTTTAGTACAAGTAATATACTGTATGCTGGGCACAGCCTCTCCCACACTCTTATCCCCATTTCTCTTGCCCCTCACCTGTCTCTACCTTTCATTTTACACACACACACACACACACACACTAAAGAGACACAGAGACAGATGGAAAGCCTGAGAGAGCAAGAGAGAGTTAGAGAGAGCGAGAAAGAGCGCGCGTGAGAGAGATACAGAGAGAGAGCAAGAGCGAGGGGGGAGAGATCAGGTGCAAAGGACAGAATAAACAGGAGCATTTGAGGGAAAAGGCTCAGGACAGTGGAGGGCTCTTAAGTTCAGAGCAAGAACAAGGAAGGGGCCAGCCGCTCGAGGACAAACAGAGTGATGTTGATGGATGACACAAAAAAGCAGAACTCCTTTTCTTCCATTTGCTCCTGTTTTCTCTGTCAAGGAGAGTGATCTCTGGACCAAATAGGGTAGTGTGAACATTGTTAAGAGAAAATTGAAGCTCAAGATGGGTGAAGAGATTATGCAAGAGCATGCGTCCCCTGCAAATGAGTCTCAGTTTCTGGCTGTGGATAAATTGTAGAGGGGGTGTGAGAGAAAACACTGCACGGGTTTACCCAGCTAAGCAGGGATAGCTCTGCCTGACGGGAAAGGAAGAAACACAAATGTTGTGCTGTGCAGCAGGAATTAGAGAATTCGGAATCAGAAAGGGCTCTGGGTCTTCAGGTCAACCCTTAGCTGGTTCATGGATGTGTGTTTAGAGATATTTTGTGGATATTCAAGAATTCATAACAAGCTCACCTCATCTGCCACACACGTTATTCTCTTCCTTAATATTTCAAGTCCTTAATGTAGAGATGGCTTTGTGGCTGTTGGAATCAGTCATTCTTCTCTCCCCTTTCCACAGACACTGTGCTGGTCTTGTGTAGGAAAACAACCATGACAGGTTTTGCTCATGAGCGCTTGAATTCAGTTATTTGTTTAGTCAACAAACATCAAGTGTGGAAAGGGTAAAAGCGGTTTCAAAGTAGAAGTGAAAGTCACGATTGGCCTTATTAAAATCTGGGAGACATGTCCCCACTCTGCCTTCTGTCTAAACATGTCTCACTGTAGCTTTCCGTGTGCAAATGTCTGTAAACACACATCCAGCCTGCCTCGCAGTCAGAAGCGCTTCCTTCAAGATTCAGGAACCATCTCTTTGAAATGCATCATTAAGGAAGACAGACTTTAAATCTGTGTCAGAAGAGAGCTCTAGCTCCAGAAGTCCTGACTGCAGATCAGAAATGTACACAATGTGGTGGGGACTGTATCCACTTAGCTGTCAACAAATGCCACCCCCCTACTTTTTAGCAGATTTTTCTGGTTAAGTTCTTAGTTAATAACATTATTTAAATTCTCTTCTATCTTCGAGAAAAGTCTTTTCTGGGCTGAGAAATTTTATTTTCCATTATATGATGTGCTGTGTATACTTCCAAGTAGTGGGGATCCAGCATTCCACAAAACGTAAGTCCTGCCCAAGTGAAACTTTTAGTGTTGGAAGAGAGGCACCCAACAATTAGAATGATATCTATGTAAATCACATAGTTTATTGAAAAGGATAGGCTCAACAAGGCAGGTATAAATAGCACATGAAATTTGGGCTTTCTGGGGACAGCTGGTGTCCAAAGGAGAGGTATAAATCATCTTTAGTACAATAGAGGATGATGTTTGAGCTGAATCTTGGGAGATAAAGAAATAGGTTTTGAAATTGCTACTTTGATAGACCTGATCAAACAAAGCAAGAATGTCCAGAATGGAAGATAAGGTGAAGAGAGTGCTATATTATGACTCCAAGAGAGAGAGAGAGAGAGAGAGAGAGAGAGAGAGAGAGAGAGAGAGAGAGAGAGAAAGGAAGAAAGAAAGAAAGAAAGAAAGAAAGAAAGAAAGAAAGAAAGAAAGAAATGAACATAGATAGCCATAACATTCATGAGCCCTCAGCTGCAATCAGGAGACCAAACCTGCAGGGTACAAGGAGAGGCTGAAGTAAAAAAATGAAGACATAGGGAACCTATTCAAAAATCATAGCAGAGAACCTTCCTAATCTAGTGAAAGACATGTAACTTCAAGAGGCCCTCAGAACCTCCAAATAGATATGATGACAAGCACTAGTCCTCAAGACTGTAAAGAAAGTAACGCCAAATCTCCTACAGAGCCAAACATACAAGAATGTTCAAGGCCAAGGAATACTGGATGCTGTATTTCAAGTCCCCAAAGCAAATATCTGCAAGATTGCAGTATCTTTGAAAGCTGATGAAGAAATGCGAACATTTTAAAACAAGCACAGACTCAGGAAGCTCTTGTTCATCAAGCCAGCACAGCAGACTCTTAATGAACGCCAAACACAGAGGAGTAAGCAGTGCGGTCTCCATCATAAGAGCACAGACAAGAAGACCTTCTCAGAGAGGAGGAGATAAATGGATAAAGAAGATGTGCTGTATACACACAAAGAAATTTTGTTAAGCCATAAAGAATAATGAAGTTATGACATCTGCAGGAAAATGGATGGAAGTAGAGGTCGTTGTGCTAGGTGAAATGACCTAGAGTCAGGAGACGGTGTCTACTTTAATCTCACATGTGAAGTAGGACACGGAAGTAGAAAGGCAGCCATCAACCAGGGAGGAAGAGATCCAAGAGACAGAAGAGTGAAAGGGTGGTAGTGTGAGACCCGTGGCATAAATCAGAAAGAAGGACTATTTGGAGAGAAGATGAAGATGATCAGGAGGGGTAGGAAGACAGAAATGGACAACATGTAATGGCAAAGAAAATGTCACACTGAAATCCAGTACTTTGCACACTTACTAAAAATAATGAAAAAAATGCTATTACTATAAGAAAAAAAGAGAGAAAGAGAGAGAGAGAGAGAAGGAGGGAGGGAAGGAGGAAGGAAGGAAGGAAGGAAGGAAGGAAGGAAGGAAGGAAGGAAGGAAGGAAAGAAGGAAGGATGCTTTGGAAGAACAGTAGATCTGATATCTAGGGGACAGATAATATTTAAGCAACTGAATGGAAATGAGAGCAGAGTCTTTGGGCAAGTCTGGGTAATTGACAGATGTAGATGGCTTTTCTCTTTGTCCTTCTTTTCCCTCTCTCTATCTTCCTCCTTCCTTTCTCCTCCTTCATTCTCTTGTACAACACTCAGTCTTGGGTCCATCAGGACTGCTATCTTTAGCTTTTCTGCACACGTTGATCTTGTGAACCACATAACCCTAATCCTTGTTTGTAGCAACAATTTCTATTCCTAGGTGTGTGTGTGTATGTGTGTGTGTGTGTGTGTGTGTGTGTGTGTGTGTGTGTATGCTTGAATGTGTGTGTATGTATGTACCTGCCTGTGCATATGAGTGTGTAGAGATGAAGGGTGGGAAAGAGAAAAGTCTGGCAACAGGTGGCATCTCTGGCCCCATTTAAAAGTCCACAGAGAGGACAAGGGCGGTTTCCTGCCTATCAGTGCTCAGCAATGGTACTTTCCCCAGAAAGGGAAACCAAAAAGCTCTTATTTTGTTTCCAGTGTGGGGGTGCCTCATGACTCTGTAGCCAGGGCGACCAAAGTATTTGTATTTCAAGCCAGGATGCCTTTGAGAGTGGAAGGAGACATTAAAACTAGCCCTAATCACCTTTGTGTACATATGAATTGATAACTTAGCTTCAGTTGTAATGATGGATGATAAATTAGTCATATTCTAATACTGCCTCAAAAAAACCCTCTACTGTCCTTAAAAAAATAACATATATCTGTGTTCATCAAGATAAACTTAAAATTTCTCTATATTGAAAATCAAACATTGAAAAGTTTAGAATCATCACCCCTTTTATTTTATTTATTTTTTAAATACACTTGTCGTGAACTATCACATCATCGTATCCCATGATTTTCCAGTTACTGTTGTCTTGCTGTGTCAAATCTGAATTCTCTTCAAAGTTGTAGTTTATGGCCATTACATTTGAAATGAACCTCTGATTGACCTGCTCTGTAGAGCAGAGCTTGTCTGAGTATGAGCTGCTGTTACCACACTTAATTGGATCAGTACAACCGTGGTAAGTGCATGATAGTCTCAGTTCTAATTTATTTTCAAGGGTGCTAACATTTAAATCTCTACTCAGAGGGTCTTTCTTCAAACACTATTTTACTTGCCCAATTAATTTTGCATATTCATTTTTTTGCCTAATTTATATTTTTGCAAGATTTAGTTGTTCTCAACTGTGCCCCAGTCATATAACTTGAGAGCATTAATAAAAAATGTCTGTCTATACCAGGGGGCAAAGTTAGAAATCACAGCAGTGAGTTTTACTCCAAGTCTCCAATGGGTGTGGCACTGACTGTGGTACTGGGACAGTAAGACATGCTGGTATTCCCTGAGAAGAGAAATGTAGGCTATGGGTAACTAGATTCAGGATTCTCAGAGGACACATGTGACAAAGAAATTATAATTTGGAGAGCTGACATGCCATCCTATCAGATATTCTAGCTCAGCTTGCAGGCTGTGGACCTGCCCCACTTATTTCCTAAATGAAATCTGTCTGTATGCCATCCAGAGCCACAGCACTATGGCATCTTACCTTCCTCTATTCATCCCACCTAGACCTACTCTGCAAACAAATTGAACGAACAACAAGAATATTTTTGAGATCCAGATCTGACTACATTTCTGACAATGTCTTGTGGAGTTTTTTTTTTTAAGCCTTCAGTGGTCAGTTTGTACTTCCTTATGTTTAAAAGGAAAAAAAAATATCCCCAGAAATTGAGATCCTCCAAAGATAATTGCAGAGTTTTAACAGGGAATGAATTACTTTCTGGGTTTTGTGTCATTAAGATAGGGCAAGGTTTCAGAGTGAGCTCCAATGAGATGGAATCTCTCATGCCAAGTGTCACTGAATTAAACCAAAACTTTAATGAAGCAGGTTCCAAAACAATCCAGCTTGCAACGTGGATTTTCTTGTCACTGCAAACAAGGAACTCCTTTTTGCTTCATTGCTTACTGAAATGTAACCAGAGTCAACCAATCAGATCTCCTGTATTCTGTTTCTTTGTTATCATATTATAAAGCCCACTGTTCAGCTTTCCCTCCAGAGGAGCTGCTGCCCTGCTTTGTAGAGACTACTCTAATTCATAAATTGCAAATAAAAACCAATTAGATCCATTACTGAATTTATTTTAATTTGCCTTTTGGCAGTAGGGATGCATTTTAGTGTCTTGCTGCTTTTCAACCTTGTTATCTAATAATCTCAATTATTGGGGCATCTAAAAAGGCAAGAGAAATGGCTTTTAACTCACTGGAAATGTTTATAAAACATTTCTGTTTTGAATAAATATGACCCAAGCTCATTTTCTAAAACATCCAGTAGCATTGTAGGGCATTTAGATAGATTTTTTTTAAAAAATTATTTATTCAAATATTCAATTGATTCCAAAATTCTGTGGCAAGCAGACAGTGAAGAATGAAGACATGCTATTGCCTTGTGTTTGAATTTAAATTTTTCACACAAAGAAATATGTAGCTTAGTTCAACTGTGTGCAACGATTGCATATTTCTCAGTGACTGCACTCTTTGGATGCCCATGGAGTATCCCTGCTTACTTGACTATGGAAATGAATGCTATTGCATCACACTAAATTCTAAGATCCTTTCGGATCCACAGATTTGCCACAGTTTATTTTGCAAGGTCTGTTTGTTAGATTCTCTGTGACTATAGAAAGGAGAACTTCTCTTTTCTCCAAGTGTAGAGAGGGCACCTTATACAGAGGGTCTTACAGCCTGCTTCTGGGAGGGATCAGAAAATGCTTGCTAGACCATAGTCCTGCAGTGAGGAGAAAGGTGGAAGAGGGCAGTCACCTTCCTGCTTCTCAAGTTTTCCCCAGGTTCCTTCAGCTTAGAAAAGTCCATATGTCAAGTTACCATTATTTTGGTGTAGTGTCCGAAAATCTATTAATTACAACTTCCTCATGCATAAGAAACAAAAAATAAAATTATTTAGAGGATCAAGTAAGAGTTGACCAAACTTCTGTGACTTGACCAACTTTATGAGTTGACCAAAATAAAATGCCACACTTTTTACTTTCCACCATGTTCCTGTACTGTGTCACTGGAAGCAGACACTGGAACTTAAGAAGATTCATATCTCCTGGATATTATGTGGTTAATAATGTCATGTCTCCTGGGGGGAACATGATGAGTAGAGTGAACAGTTTGGAGTTTATAGTTTTACCAACTCTCTCATGAACAGAGCATTTGATTTTTCATTAACTGTTCCATTTCATGTCTTTTATTCCATTAACTCCAAAATATTTATTGCAAATTTAAAACATGTTATCAGATAACAACTTTAATAGCTGTAGATTCACACAGCGTGTCATTAATGTTACAGTCATTGCAACAGAGCAATTAGGCTCTTTCTTCATATGTCATGTGGTAGGATGCTCAGGTCCTACTTAGATTCACTTACACGAAAACGGCTCATATTTTCTGTTGATTGCAGTAAATAGTGGCCTTCTGGCTTTAGAAGTCCCTCTAATTGAGGCCAAGGCCACTATGAAATTGCTTGTTGTGCTTAAGAGTGACAACACCAAATCTTTTCTCCACATTATCCCAGAGGAAGAGTTAGCTGTCCCTGACTGCCAGTGCCCAAGCACACTTTGTTAAGCAGGTACCCAGCAAGCTGTCCTTGGAAAGGAGGTGCTAGTTATATAGTGGTGGAAGTTGAAGTATCCAGGTTCAAATGCAGAGAGTAAATCTGGGGTTCAAGGGAGAGGGAGGGGAAAGCAGGACTCGGTTAAGGAAGTAGTGCAGCTGTGATGTGGCCTAGACAAAGTCATGACTGAACTTGTACTAGAAACAAATGTGGACTGACAGAGGTGCCCCAGATGTGGCTGGAACAACTGGTCTTTTATGCACCAACTCACTCAGTTGCCAATTGCAGACTTTCCTAAAAGCTCCTCTCTCCCTGCCCTGCAATGGGGCCACTCTCTGGAAAGGCTGACCCCGAGGAAGCTGACTATTGACTAGACAGCTCAGAGATGGGCATCAAGTCATTCTTTAAAGAAGTATCTGTATATACTATTAGGCCTCATGTGTTATATTTTCATAGCATAGGCAACGATGAGCTGGTTTATCTATAGAAACCCTCTGCTTTAGCTAGCATTAAAATAATTCAGTTCATCACATGTGCCTTACGTATACCAGCCAAGCCTGTGAGAGAAGCAAAAGCATCAAGTGATGGTTGCCATGGCTGTTGGCTCAGCACAGAGATGCTGAGATGTGGATGTGAGTCTAGCAGATTTGTTGAGGGATGCTCTTGGGATGAGCACCTCTGGAAGGGGAGAAGTGTGATAGGATTGGGCAGAAGGAAAAACTGGCCTGCCATTCAATCGCAGGCAAGACCAAGCTTGTGGTCCTCTGGGAAGATGGATGAATGCCATATCTCTTTGTAAGTTGGTCATTGGTTATGTGTACCTTGGGACAAGATGAGGTGGTGGCTGCATTGACATTTGTCAGTCAAAACAATTTGGGAGAAAGAAGTGTGGTGGTTTGAATGAAAACGGCCTCTATAGGCTCACATATTTGAATGCCTGATCTGCAGTTGGAGGAACTGTTTGGGAAGGATTAGGAGGGGTAGTTTTGTTGGAAGGGGTTTGCCACCGGCTTTGAGGTTTCAAAAGCCCATGCTATTCCCAGTTATCTCTCTCTCTCTCTCTCTCTCTCTCTCTCTCTCTCTCTCTCTCTCTCTCTCCCTGTGTGTCTCTGTCTCTGTGTGTGTGTGTCTCTGTCTCTCTCCCTATTGGATGTTGTTTCAACTGTAAGCTTTCAGCTACTGCCCTGGCACCATGCCTGTGTCTGCCTGCTTGCTGCCATGCGATCTGCCACGATGGTCATGGACTCACCCTCTGGAACGATGAGCCTCAAATGAAATGCTTTCCTTTATGAGTTGCCATGGTTATAGTGTTTTGTGACAGCAATAGAACAGTAACTACGACAGGCTAAGAGCTGTGCCCTTCTACCAGGAGCTCACATGGCAGCTTTGAGTAGAGTAGTCCTCTTCTGGAAGGTGCTTTTGGAGACAGAGCAACCATTTATTTGACTGTAATGCAGTTCTTAGTCCTGCTGACAATGCTTTGCTTATTGTCACCCAGTTACAAATGCTGACTTGTCCTGGATGTTGACACAGCAGTTGTAACCAAGACAGCTCCTGAGAGAAACAGGGAATGCCTACCCATCTATTGTCTTTTTCGACATGGTTTCTATGGAGAAGGAACAGCCTTGTTGCTTGGATGGTGAGTGGCAGATCCAGGAATCTTTTGAGCTGCTTCACTTGGCTTCCTTTGGGCTTCACTCAGAATGCAATGGGGTTCAAGCAGGTTAGCTAACTCCTCTTGTCTGTGTGCAGGGCTTTTGTTTGTATGGTGACTCTGAGCATTTCCAGCAAGCCACCCTTCCCGTTGAATCACTGTGCCTACTGCCTTGTCTTGATCGCTCAGCACACCCCACTGTCCCTCTGAGTCAGCTGGCTTCAGGTTCCAGCAAGCCCTGGGCATGATTCTTTGGCCTCACGGTGTGAGCAGAGAATTTTCCATACCCACTGTAAACCAGGAAACCTTATGCCCACCGGCCTTTACAGAGTCCAGGAGGGAAGCCAAATGAGGTGCTTCTGCCAAAAAATGACACAGAGGGAGGCTCCAGGCACCAGAGGGAGGCTGTTACATTTTGTTTTGTGATAAACTCCACCCAGCATTGAGAGAAAGTTAAAATGCCTTTATTTAGCTCTCCATCATTGTCAGGCCTGGTACACAGCACTGTAGGATTGAAAAGGAGGGAGATAGAGTGGGGAAGGCTGTAGACCAGACCTCAGGAGGCCTTGTTCCCAGCCACTCTCCTCCTCTGATGTTCTGCCTCGGCTGTGGGCATGTCAAATTCATTCCAACATTCCCACTGCCAAGAAATGAAGAGAGTGTTCACGGGGCTTAAGCTAAGGAACTGTGAAAGTTCTTCACCCCATACTGTGTATACTCTGTCTAATCCCACAACCCCATGCACAAGACCTTCTTGCTGACTCTGTACATTGTAAGCCAGGACAGAAATCCCATGCAAATATCTTAAATACCCTACAGTATGTATCTTCCCTAGGAAAACACTCGCTTCAGATGTATCTGCACCAATCCTACGGGCCACAGAATAAAGTACTGTGGTTAAACCCAAGGGTTTTCCCTCCCACGCTTCTTGTTAGCTTTACCAGATAAATGTTCAACATTTTCTTCAGTTCTCCCTGTTTCTTAATCACTTGTATATGACCATGCTGTGTTTTAGGCCACTTCCCCAAATATATTCCGCAGTTTACTAATTTTCTCACGGGCTGCTTATCATCTGCTGTTTAACCTACTCATTTGATTTTTAAATTTTAATGACTTTGTTTTAATATTTAAAAGTAATGTGCATTTTGGTTTTATTTTCGCTTTGCTTCCTTCTCTCACGATCCCCAATGTTTTCCTTATCATTTTCATTCTTACCTTAGGGTTTCATGTTGTATTATCAGCTACCCTAGAATATTCTGTTAGATCTCTTTTTTACCACCAGCTCCCTATCAAGTGGTTTGATTTCTTGCCCAGGTTGCAATATTTTTACTGTAAACTGCTAAACTGGGGTTATTCCCCCCTCCCCCGTAACAACTCACTGCACTCTCACGTGGCATGCTTTTGCATGCATTTCTAGTTGGATTCTCAAAGCTCTGTGGACTAAAGCGGTGGTTTTGTTGTTGGTGGGGATTGGCTGTTTGGTTTGTTTTGAAATGAATGTCTCCTGGCTGGAGTTGCTTGTATCTTAACTTCTGATACCGTATCTGGGGTGGGGCTCTATCACATGAAGATTATGTCTGGTTTCGCTTCATGGTTCTCACAATGGTAGGCGTCATTTCATCTTCCAGAAAATCTTAGTGGAGTTCTTCTGTTTTCCTTTGCATGGTGGGAAGTCTTTTGAGGAACGTCAATAAATGCTGGAGTCTTGCTTTCTGCTCTCTGCCTGACCCAGCCCCAGAAGGTAAAGCCTGGTTACCCTGGGCTCCTGTTTTATCCATGCACACTGGCCTTCCCCTCATCAATTTTCAGGATTGCCAGATCCTCTGGTTTAGGTTACTGTTTTTGTCTCAGTTTCTGAAGATTTCCCTCCTTCCCACGTTCTTCCCATCTCTCACTTCTCTCCATCCCCTCCTTCTTCTAAGAGCTCTCCTTGTATGCTCAGAACACCTCTCTTTTCAGAGCAATCAACAACACACGAACACTTCAGTGATCAGAGTGGAGGCTACAAACCCATCCATGCCACTTAGCCAACAGTCTCCAGTGATCTTTGAAGAAAGCAAAAGAGTTCATTGCACCCCTCAAGTTCAACTTGCCAATGCCTAGTTAAATGCTGAGAATTCAGATTTCTGTATTTAAGGTGCTTGTGTTGAGATTTCTGTCATCTCAGGATTGATAGCAACAAGCTGAGGCACAGAGGCAAATGTATTTACCAGACCAAAACAGGTATAAAATATATGCCACAAAAGGGCATAGATAGAGTAGACATTTTTAATAGAAATTTAGGGAACCTACATGATACCATAGTGTGCCATTTATGTACAGTCCATATCTAGATGTATAAGTAGGTATCCCTGTGTGCTTATAGACAGTTCCACTAGGCTCCTCCCAACTGCAACCTAGCAATGCCTTTCATTATCACCTGCCACTGTTGCCTGCCAGGTGCAAGCCAGGCATAGAAGAGGCCTGCTCACTACCCTGCCCCCTTCTTCTTCCCCTTCCTCTTCCTCTTCCTTTTCCCCTTCCCCTCCTCTTCCTCTTCCTCTTCCCCTCCTTCTCCTCCTCCTCTTCCTCCTTTTCTTCTTCTTCCTCCTTTCCTCTTCTTTCTCCTCCTCTTCTTCCTCCTTCTTTTCCTCCTTCTTCTCCCCCTCTCTCTACCTACTTCTCTCTCTCTGCTCCATGTGTTCTTGTGGGCTTCTTTCTTTCTGTCCTTCTCTAACCCTACCTTTTCTGCCCTTGTGCCTCTATCTGCCTCTATCCCTACTCCAGGTCCCTGCTTCCTTTCCCTTTCTCACAATAAACCTCCTTTATACTAGGTCTGTTCCATGGTGTGATTTCTCAGGGGGACATTTTGTTATGGGCCCCTTTACTACTGCCACCACTGCGTTATTTTTCATAACAATCTTATTAAGTAGAAAGTTTACAGCATCAGTTATATTTCTTGAGATTGGCTATTTGTGGTAAGGTGTCATGCATCAGCCTCTTCTATGCCTGCCTTGCACCTGCCAGGCAATGGTGGCAGGTGATGATGTAAGGTGATGACATCACAAAACACCTGGGTCACTGTCTGCTTGTTAAGGCATAGGGATTTCTGCCTTTACTTCTGCTCTTGTTGTCTTCTGGAACTTGTAGAACTTATTAGCAAGGTGAAATCATTAACAATGGATGGAGTTTCTTCAGAGCCATATATGGGTATTAGAGGGCCATCATAGGCACTGCTAGTCTGTCATGAGCTAGTAGGACCACAGGACACAAGGGCTTGGATGCCATTTTGAAGAGAATATATAGAGAGGTTACCCGATGTCTTAGAGTTTCCATTGGTGTGAAGAGACACCATGACCAAGACAACTCTTACAAAAGACAACTTAATTGGGGCTGCCTTATAGGTTCTAAGGTTCAGTTCACTATCATCAAGGCAATGTCCAGGAAGGCATGGTGCTGGAGGAACCAAGGGTTCTACATCTTGATCTGAAGTCTGTCTTCTAGGCAGCTCAGAAAAGGGTCTCAATGCCCACCCCCACAGTGACACACTTTCTCCAACAAGGCCACACCTACTCCAACAAGGCCACACCTCCTAATAGTGCCACCCCCTGGGTCAAGTATATTCAAACCACCACACTCAAAGAGGTTGAAGCCTGGATGGTGACATCACTTGGAGGCTGAGATGGGGAGATGGAGCCTCAGTGATGGGGACAGATATTGATAGTAATGGTTACAATGCTGTGACAGTGCCATCTGGAACTTAAGAGCCTATAATCTGGAAGATATTAAATGTACCATAAAATTAAGCAAATAATGGCCGAAAAGAGGAGAATTATACTAGTGAGCAGACTGAGAAAAGGTTGTAATTAGAAGTATCAGGCCCATGTGCTCTACCATAGGAGTGATCTCTCTGATGTTCTGCCTTATATCAGATGTCTACTTTGCTATTCTAGCTGCATCTCAGACCACCCCCTGACCAACTGGCATAAATAAAACATTCTTCTCTCAGACTGAGGCAGCTACTGCTTTGGGATGTTATGTAAACATGTCATAGGCACAATAGATTGTGATTCTAAAAAAGAGCATCAGCCTTGCCAGAAGGGACCACTGATTAGTAGTTAAGGTTCAGCAAAAGCAGCAGGTTTCTCTTTTTGCAAGGATTGAGATGCACTCTTTGTGGTCATCATGAGCCTTTTGTATTCGAGTCTAAGGTGAGGCAACTGTAGGAGCTAAAACAGGAGTAGGTGAATTAAAAAAAAAAGTAATAATGGAAAATAATAATGGTTAAAACTGAAACCACAAGGCAATTTCAGAAGAACATGTAAGAAGTTGAACAGAGCAGTTGTGAAGATGTGAAGAAAGCTTACATCTAGTATAGGATCTCAGTTTGTTGCTTGTTTGAGTAAAGATGGAGGGCGTAACTCTAGATACAGGACTTTTGTACAGGAATACTCTAAGAAGTCTTTCTGAAGGAACAGGTCTGGGAGAAATTCTCTAAACTGGTTTGGATCTTGCAGGTATAAAAAAGAGAGTCATCATGTCACATCATGAAAAAATCTTCTAGAGGTGTTTGAGACTGGACCCATGAATGAGGCTAACAGGTTCACACACATGAACATATAAACCTATGATGATAGGCATTGTTGCCTGACTGTGGTTGGGGATATGAGTCACATTTGAGAAGGTCTGGTCTTAACAGCTTTGTGCAGATTTTTTTGTCCTGAAGGAAGATTGTCAAATAGATTCAATCCTCCTACTTAATAAGGGAATATGTCTAAAATGGTGAGAGCAGATGTGGGACTGTACTTCCTGGAGGAAGTGCCTAGTGTAATGGATTCCAAAGGTGCTGAAGTAGGTTGTAGACTTGAGAGGAGTGCGTAGTATTAAAGGAGGAGGAGCTATTGGGAAGGGAATGGGCTGAGGTTGTTGGGTTCCAGCTATGAGCGGAGCGATCTCGTAAGGGTTAGATTAGCCCTCTCAAGCTTCCCAGAAGATTGAGTGCCAAGTAATGTACAGATAATGTTTGATTTTAAGAGCCTCACTCACTTCCTGAGTGAAACTAAAAGTAAAAGCTTGGGCCATTATTAAACTGTAGAGACTAGGAGAGCTCAAAGTGAGGAATAATATGTTCTATGAAGATAATGATTCCTTCTGAGACCCCTTTGTGCCATAGTGAGTTCTGTGTACCTAGAGAAGGTATACCTCTAGAACTTACACACATTTGAGGCCATTTTCCTACATAGTCTTATGCTCTGTAGGTAAAAATCTATTTGCCAGTCTTTCCTGGCATAGTTACTCTGGATTGGGCATGCTCTGTAGAAGGGAAGTAAAAGAACCTGGGGGCTTCTTCCAGACTAACCTGACAATAGTTATGGTGATGTTTAGAAATATGCTGCAAACTCTGAGACATTTCTTTATTCACAAAGAGCAGTTCATCTGGAATTTGGTAGACTTTGGCCCCCAAATGATCGGCTTGATGTAATTGTCAAGGATCTTTCATTGAGAGAATCCAAGTATTTATAGCTTATTCTCTTGGACTGATAACCATATATCTAAGAGTGTGCCTTAGTTAGGATTACTATTGCTGTGATGAAACATGACCATGCATGGCCATGATCATGGTCACGACATAATCATAACCAAAGAAACTTGGTGAGGAAAGGAAGTGTAAGTGCCTTACACTTCCATATCACTGTTCATTATCAAAGGAAATCAGGACAGGAATTCAAACAGGGCAGGAACCTGTCCAGTCTGTAGGCAGGAGCAGATGCAGAGGCCATAGAAGAATGCTGCTTAATGCCTTGCTCTTCATGACTTTCTCAGCCTGCTTTCTTATAGAACTCAGGATCACCGTCCAGGGATGGTACCATCCTCAATGGGCTGGATCATTCCCCCATCAATCATTATTTAAGAAAATGCCCTATAGCCAGGTCTCATGGAGGCATTTTCTCAATGGAGCTTTCAAATAACTCTATCTTGTGTCAAGTTGACATAAAATTAGCCATCACAGGGTTGGTGTGTGTGTGTGTGTGTGTGTGTGTGTGTGTGTGTGTTGAGGGGTATTATAAAGCACTGATATAAAGCCTTTTCCCTAGGAGTATATTGTGGTGTAAAAAGTGGGATTAAAAACTAAAAAAGCCTAGCTATCTCTTTGGCCTTTGTATCTGCTCAGTTGTTTTCTAGAGGGATGTAAAAATGATCCTTTGAATGGGCCTTCTAGTATATTGTGTCCACCTAGGTTGGAAGTTAGATGAAAGTCAAAATTTCAGGGACACCCTTAATTGGGGCATTATGTTCACTGAGGAGAATTCCTTCTGTCTAGATGGCAACATGGCCTGGGTACAGGAAAAGTAAAAATGTAAGCTCTTATTTCTGCTCTCAGTTGGAGAGACATAATGAGCACTATTAGTTCTGATTTGGGGACAGTACAGAATTACCTAGAAGGTGTAAAGAATCTGTTAGAGGCTTACTACTGCATAACCTGAAAAATCTATGTCCTGCAGCCTCGAATTGGGAAAGTGGTGAGGATTATAACTCTGGTCTATCACTGAGATCGGCTTCATTGTCCTCACACAGCAATGCTGCAGGGCGAGGGTCTGACGTCAAGGGAGCAGATTTGTCACGATTTTAGAGTAAGCGCTGGAGTTTGTATGATAAGAGTGATAGCCATTCACCATGATCATGAGAGTGGAGAGAGACCAAGAGAGGCAAGGAGAGGCTTCCCCACACAGGCCACCAACATGGTGTGCCAGTAATGATGATGACAAGCCAAAGGCATATGTGTGGGAGGATTTTATGAAACACTTTAAACAATTTAATAAGAAAAACAATGCTATAAGGGTTATAGAGACACAGTAAGTATATGGATTCCTAAAGGAAGCTATGTGGTGTGTATCATTGATATAAGGTCATATATGTGTACCTGAACAGGCATCCCATGATCCTATTGAGTAGCATAATTTACAACTGTGGTTGTCTTCCTTGAGATTGGCTGTTTGAGATAAAGTACAACAGGTCTTTGGGAGCCCAGCTGCAAGTGATCAGTGTTTGTTTATTAAATTTGGCATTTTTGCTTACACTTTTTGATATTTTGGCTTTACAGTTGCTATTCTTCATCCCAGTAGATAAACAGTAGTGTGATTCAGGACATAAAAGTCTAGAGCTTAGAACAGTCAGTGAAGGAAATAAATGCACAGTTGTCATCCCACACAGGTACTATGTAAAGGCACATGGCTAGATGGTAGGAACTTGGAGATTGTCGTTGTCAAAAAAGATGGTAGTGCAGCTCCTGAGACAATCTACAATGTGGAATAGTCAGACCAGCATGGTAGTGCAACTCCATGAATACTCTCACAATAGGGGAAGGGCTTTCCTAGGGGAAAAAATCAGTAACAGCATCAAGAACTTATTTATACTGGTTATAGCTATTTAGTCTATTATACCTGCCAGTTTGACTTTGATGCATAGAAACCCAGTGATAACCGCTACAGAACATCTTTATTTACTGAACTCAATCTCTCCACTGTAGAGGAATTTTAATCCAGCAACATGGCTGCTCTTGCAAGCTATCACATTCAAAGTCCTTCTAAGTCTGTGTGATTCAGCTAGAATGACATGTCTTTAATCCCCCTGGGTGGAATACAGATACATTCTTAGTATACCTTATTCCAAAACGTTGACGTTAAAATTGGTTTATTTATAGAAAGAAGCAGACATGTTTAACAGTGATGGCTAATTGAAGGGCAGACAAAGTGACAGATCAGAGAAAGATTTGACAGAATGAGTCTCTAGATAGGTTGCGCCCAAGTCTCACAAGAACAGACAGGAAAGAGAGGTGGCTTGAGAGACAGTGCAGATTGAGAAAGATGGAGAAGGCAGTTTTACTGGGACAGCTGTACAGAGACAGGTTGTATAGAGAACAAGCTAGACACAGAAAAGACAGAACAAACCAGAGAATGAGAAAGAGTAAAACATATTGCCAACATTAGTAAGAGGCCAAGCAGAACAATTCAGTGAGAAGCTGAGAGAAGCCAATTTGAATCAGGCTGCTTGGAGACTAGTTTTGAACCAGAACAGCTGAACTGAGCCAGCCAGCCAGAGTTTAGAAAGAGCTAGATTGGGTGAACTTATTCAGCAGTAAGCCTCTGAGATGACAAGTACATATGACAGGTGAAAGTGAAAGTGTATTTACACTCCACACAAACATACAAAAATGATTGCATAAATACTCACTCTTTCCTGCTTTCCTACAGAGGTTGGAGTGGGTTCTCATACAAATCATTAGTGGGTATTATCCAGAACAGATAGTAATGCCCAAATTCAGGAAGGTTCATTTATTTTCTTAGTATCTCCAAAGGCGAGACTGGAACAGAGAAGTTTTTCCCTCTTTGTTTTGAGAAGAGAATTGGGCACCTTATTTATAGTTTGGAGGAGTGGGTTATTTCTAGATTTCATCAGATGATTTAATCCAAGGTGGGAATTAGGCTCTGATGTTTTGAGACATGTGATAAGGTTGAAAGATGGTCACCTATGGTCCCGGTAATGGAATGAACAGGCTCCCTGTCAGCCGCGGCTCCTTCAAGCCGCATATCACTAGCCTGTCTTTAAATCTAGCTAGCTTACTGCTCTCACTGTCTTCCAGACTTATTCAGGCGATAAAGGGTTTGCCTAGCAATGCAGATTGTTTATGTAGACTGTGAGGCTGCAACTATGCAATATATCCATGCCTTGCTTTACGATTTCAGTCAAAACAAAATTAAAGGCTCATAATCACCCATGTTCTGGAAGCAATGAGGAATATTTTAAAATTTAAATTTTCATCGATCTTGTGTCACAAAGGAGGCTAAAGTTCCAAAGTGAGATGAGTTTCTATAATTCATGCGACACCCTTTCCCAAAATAGCTGTTGTCTTTGTCATTCTGATTTGCTGAGTGGGCAGTTGGAAATTAAACGATAAAGAATACATTTTAGCACATGACATTTCCATTTGTAGAAGGCCAGCAACCTGGATTCCCAGTCTTAGAATTAGTGTGTTCATCTCCACAGGTACCCAGAAATGAAATGAAATGTCACCCAATGCAGTAGACACACCTCACTGCTGTCATCTCCCCCCCGCCCCAAACTTTCCTCCAAGAAAATATTGTATTGAAAGTAAATGAGACTCCCAAGCCTGCACAATGGTCGTTCAAGCAGCTTTAATGGTATTTAGCATGGAGCTTAGCCTTGATATTTCTCTGGTGGATATTTTACTATCCATGGGACAGTTGTTCAAGGAATATTACACTATACTAGTCTTTCTTGTTTTATTTTTTTTTGGCCTAGGTGTTGAATCAATTAAATGGCAACTTATAAATTTCTGCTTGAAACCTCTTAGAGACTAGCTTTCTTTATTTCTTTTATTTATAGGTACTGTATGCAGTATATGGAAATGGCCGCCTGCCCTGCCCCGTCACTCTTTTCTTTCTCACCATCTAGTTGTTCTTTGAGCAAGTATTTATTTAAGTGTCACATCGCTGTGTTTCTTCTCAGGGTGACAACTGAAAGCAAGATAATCAAAGTCCCCAGGTCTTTATGGAACCCGTAGTTTAGTCTGGTAAGCTGATAGCCAAGCCACAGGGAGTGCAGCTTCCTTTCTGCTTTGCTCACTATTTGCCAGGCACTTCTCAAGGTGAGCTTGCATCCTACAGCATCCTTCATCCTTACAACAAGGTGTACCTAATTATTTACAAAATGTGTGGGAAGATCTGGGAGGCAGTTCCCACTCTTTTCCTTGCTATATGAAGAAGGAAAGAGACAGAAGGAAATGTTAAATGGTTACTTCAGGGTCTCATGATTAGGAGCTGGGACTATCATGATGCTGCCAATGTTGTACTACAGGAAGTTCAGCTATGGTGAGAACATGACATAGAGACTCCACTGTTGTCTTAGCCTACCGATACTGCTCTGACAAAAGCCCACATACTAGGTGGCTTTAATGAGCAATGCTTATTGTCTAACAGTCCTGGAGTCTGGAAGTCTAAGATCAGGATCCAGCAGGGTTGAGTCTGGTAAATCTTTTTCCTCCAGCTTATAGGCAGCCAATTTTCTTGTCTGTCTTCATGGCTAGAGAGAAACTCCCTGGTGTCTTTTCTAATAAATGCACTAATCCATCCTGTTTACAAGAGTCCCAAACTCATATCTTTACCTAACCTTGATGGTTTTCCAGAGGTTATACATCCAAGTAACTGTCATTTAGGGCTTGGAACTTCAGCATGTGAAATTGATGGACATAATGCAATCAATAGCACCTGGCTTTGTAAGTTTTCTGGGTTAAAGACCTTATTGTAGATGACAGATGATATTTAAGAGCTATGAATGAGATGTCTCCAAAGCAGAAGCTGTTGCTACATTCCAGCATTATCCCAACTACCCTACCATGTGACTGTTAGCTTCCTAAGTCCTTGAACTTTTAGAAAAACCAGTCTTACTGCCAAATTTATGCAAATGAAGTTGTTTCTCTGTGGGAAGCTCATGGATGCTCAAACTCCTTTTATAAAACTTGCATATAACCTAGTCATGTTCTCTCATATATGTTAAATCACCGTTAGATTACTTTCACCTAACACAGTGTAATTGCTATATAAAAAGGCATTGCGTCACTCAGGGAATAATGGCAGAAATGCCCGCACAGCCAATACAGACAGTATGTGTTTTCTCATACATTTCTAATCTGCAGAAGTGGGCTTACAGATGTGAAAGCCAAGTACACAAAGCCAAGCAGTTACAGAGGAACAATGCACAATTCTGTAGTGAGGATATACGTGAGTTCTTAGGGTGTGCATGCATGTGAACAATGCACAAATGTGGGGGAAGAGGGTAATAACTTTGTCTGATACTTTCCTAGGCCGTTTTTTTGTAGTTGGCCTTTTTTGAAGGTAGGTGTATGTTACCTTACTTGTTCATTATGGATGAAATGCTATTTACATTCTCATTTTACATGCATAAAGATTGATGGTGAGCTTCTTTTCCAAAGTCTGCACTTGGTGTCTAAGCTGAAGCAAAGCATCTGCCACAGACCTCCACTCCCTGACCGGTGCTCGTCCTCTGCTCCACAGCTGTCTGGTGCTTGTGCGCCTTCTTCTGGAAGAGATGTTCTGAAAGAGATGTTTGCTGTCTGTGGTGTGCTCTGCTGACATTCCATTTTGTTTCCTTGCTGTCCACATACACACACACACACACACACACACACACACACACACACACACACCACAGAGATGCTAGTTTAAGTGCATCCTGAAGTATTGATTTCCAGTCAGCCCCCATCCCACAGTCCCTGCCACACACCCAATTCTCTTTGCCTCACTTTAGTTCACTGTGTGCTGCTTCCAAAGGCTCCTAGTTTAGTCTCCATGTGTTGGGGTCCACTGCCCGCAGTGGACTGGGTTCCTGGAGGATTGGCCCGAAGCTGAAATGAAACTAAGGGAGTGGGGGAAGAAAGAAGGTCTCCGAGGCTACATGGTTGCTTCTGCTTAGAACGACTGTTTAATGGTGGACAAGCATTTGGGGATAAAAGAAGGGGAACCCCGCCCCCAGTCTTCTGCGCAGGTGTTCTGGAGTTTGGCAGGAACCCTGAAGTCTCGTGACATCTCTCAGGTTGCGCAGGTGGGCTGGTCATAGGTGGGCCTCTGGTAAGCTGGGCGGAGCCGGGTGACCTAGGAGACTTGCAGAACCTGGCTGCAGGGGTACCGGGCTCTTAGCCTACTTAACAAAACAATGGATGCCATTGGGTGCGGCATGGCTCTGGCCACTTGCACCAACTATGTTAGTGGAGAAAGGACACCACATTTCCTCCCTTCTTTTATTATAAAAAGTGGGACTGAGGCACAATTATTATTTTGTGCTATTTAAGTCCGGCATATGGGAAACCTGCTTTCCGACTGCGTCCTGTCTTAGGAATTTCTCAGAATATCTCCACTACCCAGCTTGCCGTCACTGAGATTTGCGCGCAGCTAGTTTGTGACCTTCATAACACAAACCTGGCTCTTGTGGCAAAATATTAATAAGCCATGGCCTTTTGGCACGCATCTCTGCCTTAGCGCTTGGAATAGGAAGTATTTCTGGATGCCCGTCGTCAGACTACAGCCATTTCAGCAATTTTAGTTTCCCCAAAACAGACCAAAAGCCAAAATTATGATTTTTCTTATGTGAGCTCACATCTCAGCGCCCCTGACAGCCTTGTCTGCAAAATCTCTCTCAGTTCCTGACCCGCCACAGCTGTTGTCTTGCTGAGGACCTGCAGAGTTGGGTACAACCGTGTTGAAACACAAAGCTGAGAACATTTAAAACACAATAGGATTGAGAATCTCTTTTGGAGGAGCCAAGAAGTCATCATTTGGTTGTAAATTAGCAAGGCTCAGGCTTAGAAAGAAGGGGAAGTCTCTATTTGGTTGTAAATTAGCAACCACTGAGCTCAGGCTCTGGCCTTCAGGTGTGGAAGAGGTAGTTTGGAAGGTCAGCAAAAAGGGCTGCTTCTATATAGACAAGATTTAAGTTCCAAGTTAACCTTATTAGCTGAAAAATCCTTTAAAACAATCTTAATAGGAGAATTTTATATAAGAATAATTGCTAGACCAGTTTGAGATTGTAAGACTAACTGGTCACATTGAAGGACACCGAAAAATCATGATAACTCCTTCTTATAAGCAAGATTTTAAAGTTAAGTTCCACATTTTCTCATGTGCTCTGTCCCATAAAGTTAAACACGTATAAAGTAAGGCAGCTGAGCCTTTCTCAACTGGGACCAGTTAAAAGTTAAAAGTATATGGCCCATTCAGTCTTCTAGAAGTAGTTGTCAGGGCAGTAAAGAACTTACGTGTCAGCAGCTGTTGGATGAATCCTTCTTGTCATTTTCTGCAGTATGCTGTGGAGAAAAACCTAATCTCTCTCTATATATAGATTTCTATAGAGTCTTTAGACCCTGTTCATTAATACTCTAATGGGTCTAGCCATTATACCATGGCTTAAGTAATAAATTTAATGCCAATCCACCACAGACTGATCTTTAATAACAGTCTGCAAAAGTTTAAAACGCTTTTTGTGTCCTGGGGGGTAGCTCTCTGCCTCTGTTTTTTAAAATTTTAATTTTTAATAGCCAAAATTGTTTATCTTAGAGAACTATTAAAATTCTCTGTCACATAGACATTAAATTGTTTCAAATGGCTCACTATTAAAGTCAGCTCCAGCATTCGTATAAATCTGAATGCCAAACACCTAAAAAAAAATGTTTTAACATAGGCAATAACACCTTTAGTTGTTTCTCTTAAGGAGTAATCATAACTGGAATGCTTGTAAGGTTTCAAATGGCATATGCGTATCTTATTTATCTTATTAATTAGCAATAAAAATATCCAAATGTAGCACTTGATTAAGTAAACGTCCTCAAGAATCATTATCATTATCTGGAAACAAGTAAAAGCTGAGGACACTAAGAACAAATCTTTGAACTTTGACCTATATTTTTGTAAAAATATTGAAACATTATCTTAAGCCATCACCATTTGGATGATGCAAAAAATGAATTCATATGGCCAATCATTTCTGTGAAGTTTTTACAATCCACCTGGGGATCTGAATTTAGCACTGCATTGCTTTGGAGGTTATATCCAGAGGATCTAGAGCAATTTTTTAAATATTCAAAGATAGTCCTTTTAACAGGACGGCATTTATTTTTTCCCCAGAAATGTACATTCTTGGACAATTGCAAACTAGAAAACTAATATCTGAAGGTCAAACAATTTTAGCAATTGTCAGTTCTGAGATATACCTATATTGACTTAATATACAACTTGATAATATTTTAACCTTATAAAACACCATCTGTAGCACGCAATTTAATTATCTGTGCTGAAGTAGGAACCTCAAAAGACTAAAATATATGTTTCAAATTTTAAATACCCTTTTTCCCATAAAGGGGCTGTTTTTAAATACAGAAAATGCATATATGGAGATCTAGAAGGTAAAGGCGTGCACAAAACAATTTTTTGATTTATCCTAGAAAAATGATTAAGCTAACACTTTGTCAGGTTTTTAAGACACAACTTTGATTTAATTCTCTAAAATCTAAGAATTTACCTTGTAATTCTTAATAGTACCACAGTAGCTCTTAAAATTTGAGGTAAAGAATGATTTCACATTCAATGGTCNGCCCATTAATTGTAAGCCTTTATCTTATGACTAATACCCATAGCACGTGTTTTTACCTTTAAGACTGGTCAGGAATCTGAATCACGTGGCGAAGCTTGTCTCATAAAACCGACAATTCAAACCTTTTCTAGCCACAATTTCAAGATAAACACTCTTAGTCTCTCATCCCCTGGGCTAAGAAGTTAACAATCTATATTACCGTGCCTTCCTCCGGGCAAGGCACAAGACCACGTGTGGCCTTGTTAAATCCTGGGCAAACCTGCCTGCCTTTCTTAGCCTCTGTGGAGGCTCATACTAAAATTAAGAAGTCAGAGACCAATAAACACGCTTTTTGTAACCATTTTTCTTTTTTCGACACAAAACACAAAACACAACACAGCCAATCATCCGGACAACACATGAAACATAAATAGACAGACAAAATGGTACCATGCACATAAAGGCCTTAGCAAAACTTCTCAGAGTTCCAGATTTAGTTCACCAGGCGTCCCTGGAGAACGTTTGAAAAATTATCCATTCCTTGGATTTAATTACCTTAGTTCCCCTATAAATCAATAGACCCGTTCTGATCTTTTACTATGTAGTCCTTTGACTGTAGGCGGATGCCTTGGAATTCTTAGCTTTCACATTCGCTTTAGAAAAACTTTTTCTGGGGGGCGTCTCATTAGAGCTTTCTCCGGCTCTGCCTGCAGCTCTGCCTGCATGTTAACTAAGGTCTGTGAGGTGTTCTTTTCAATTGTATCCTAAGCAACCTGGGCATTTCTCAATGCTTCTCTAACTCCCGATTTTCTGTGTCTCGGCTTCTTTCTACTTTGAACCATGAGGAGTAGATGCCTTATCTTATCTGAAAGAACCTTTTTAGCATCTGCTTGTCTAACCCCTTTCTTTTCCTGAAATGGGCCTCTGTAGGCTTGGACCATTGCTAGTCGAAATTACTTAGTTTCATATTTGCTGGCTGATCCTAAGCGATTCAACATTGGGACTGTGTTGAACTCCACTTAGCTGTACGCACTGGCGACTAATTGCACCTTCCTTTGAACTAGCGCACTGAATTGGGTGCACTTACCTCGCTATATCCCCTGCTCTGTCCGAATATCCTAGATCTGTTTTCCTGCGGAGCACCACGCATGAGCCAGCTCGCTCTCGGGGGGTGTTACATCCTCATCCATGCCCGACGTTGGCCAACAGAAATGTTGGGGTCCACTGCCCGCAGTGGACTGGGTTCCTGGAGGATTGGCCCGAAGCTGAAATGAAACTAAGGGAGTGGGGGAAGAAAGAAGAACTCCGAGGCTACATGGTTGCTTCTGCTTAGAACGACTGTTTATTAATGGTGGACAAGCATTTGGGGATAAAGGAAGGGAACCCCGCCCCCAGTCTTCTGTGCAGGCGTTCTGGAGTTTGGCGGGAACCATGAAGTCTCGTGACATCACGCAGGTTGCACAGGTGGGCTGGTCGTAGGAGGGCCTCTGCTAAGCTGGCGTAGCTGGGTGACCTAGGAGACTTGCAGAACCTGGCTGCAGGGGTACTGGGCTCTTAGCCTACTTAACAACACAATGGATGAGTAACCCACGACGTTCCGAGACCAGTAACGTGGTTGATACAACCACCCCTTCCCTGTGGTGTCCCTCTCACATCCCCTGTCCTTTTGTCGTTTCCCCTGTTAGGGGTGTTGGAGTCCTAGTATCGGTCACTCTCTCGTTCGAGGGGTCGGAACCCCAGATACGAGGACGGGCACTCGGACGACGGTAGTAGGAAGTGACCCACAGACACGATGGTGTTTTTTGTGGCCTGGGATGGGAGAGACTAACACAGTTTCCTCCATTCTCCCAGATAAAAACTCTGAATCTTGTTCTGCGGACTAGTGTGTTAGTCGCTGGGGGCTACCCTATCAAAATGCTCCAGACGGAGTGTCCTAAATAATAGACATTCATTTTCTCACAGTCATGGAGGCTACGGGTCCATGATGAAAGGATCCTCATTTTTGCTTTCTGATGAGGCTTCTCTCCTAATGGGTATCTATTCTATTGTATGTCCTTGTGCCCTTTCTTCTCTGTCATTCATTGGCTTGGGAAGAAGGGAGGGAGCCAGTGCTTTCTGCTAACTTCTCCTAAGGACACTATTGTATTAGAGTCCCCCTTTCATTATCCCATTTAAGCATAATTAATTCCAAACAGGCAGCATTCCCAAAGCACAGAGACACTAGGGATTCGGGCCTTTGTGGGTTTCCATAGGAAATGTCCTTAGAGGCTCATGTGTTTGGAGATTTGGCCTCCCTTTGGTGCTACTCTTTAGGGAGAGGGTAA
Organism: Mus minutoides; assembly: GCA_902729485.2. NCBI lineage: Eukaryota > Metazoa > Chordata > Mammalia > Rodentia > Muridae > Mus > Mus minutoides. Next base: position 764,753 of record LR749571.1, read on the forward strand.
GAGTGTGAGGAGAGGATGGCTAGTGGGGAGAAGGTAGATGTCAGTACTTTTGAGGGAACTATCTTGAGGCAGGCTCTTCTTGATTCCTCAGGTTCCTGGCTTCCATGAAGGTAGAAGTTTTCCATACCACTTCCCTCTGCCACCTTTTGTGTAGCCTCGCTTCAGGCCGAAAGCATACGGACATGGACCCACAGTGCACAGAAACCTGTAGGTACATGGACCCAGACAGATCTTTGCTGCTCCTTTAAACTGTTCCCAATAAGAAATTTGCAAAGTTAGGCACGCACACGCTAACACAGGGGGTCTCACCATATAATTCCTTTTGTGGGGGAGAAAAAGAAAGCATTGTATATATTTTTTAAATTTACTAGAAATAGAAGTCTTCTCACAGAACTCTTTCTGTCCACACAACTGCATTCTTGCTGCTTTTGGATGGCTTAAGAAACCAGTCCAGAAAACTTGGAGGGGTGGGGAGGGAAGAACAGTAACTAAATAAACAATGATGACAACGAAAACCTGTGACAAACCCCCAGAAAATCCATCATTGGTTGAGTGGAACTTAAATTCTGGTGTTTCCCCCCAAACTCTCCTCTCCATGTTAACAATTTTACTAGAGAATCATGTTGGTCTTATTGAAAGGCAAAATACATGTGTGGACGAAACTCAGCCATGCTGAAAATACAAAGTTACTTACAAGAATATCAAAACCAACTAAAATTTTAATAAATAACTGAAAATTACGCAAACATTATCAACAAGAGAACAAATTAACTTAGAACATGAGTAAATTAACTCAGAATAAATACTACTCAGGGAAATAATCCGTGCCCCCCAAAATTCAAACTAAATTCATAGGAACTAACTAGAGTTAATCAACAGGTAGGTTTGGGAGGGGGCAGGGGTGAATGTCAAATTTTGCACATGCATATGCAATTCTGTAAACAACAAAAGTCGTTCTTGCTATTTACAAGTGGAGGTGGCAGTGAGTGCTCTTGAGCCGGAGACAGAGCTGGGAGGGCAATGTAGCATCTTCTAGTGTCTTCCAGAACTCATTTGAACAGGAGCACTCTTGAGTTTAGGCAAGCAGCAAACTATGAAAAGGTCAGGTTCAGCAGGTCCTGCGTTGCCATTCTTCCCACCAGTCCTGGGGTTGCTAGGTGTGGGACAGTTATCTTTTTGTGGCCACGCCAGAGGAGAGGTTATTTCCACGTACTGGCACCACACGTCTCACCGATATTGCCTTGCTGGGAGTAATGTTGGTGGATGATGAACTGCACTGCCTTGTGCCCATTCCCATCATTTGGAGAGCATGCCCCAAAGTGGATTTGGCGATGTAGGAAGCAGGTGGGCGCTTCTCCTTGGCCTGCTTCGTGCCAGAAGGCCTACCACGGTCAGCAGGTGATGCTGAGCTTGCAAATCGAGTTTTACTACCACTCACAGACCGTGAAGGGGAGCCAACAGCTGCTGTTGCAGGGGACGGTTTCTTGGTACGTACACGGCCATTAGACTTCAGCTCCTTGGGCCGTGTGTGGGTGGACTGAACTCTACTACGGTGGCAAACTGTAGGAGACCTCCACCTTAACCAGGTATTGAAACTGTTAGAAGCACAGTTAGTGCCAGTGGAGGAATGAAAGATGACAGCTTTAGAAGGAGGGGTGGTGTCCATGAACTCAACATCATTGGTATCACTGGAAGGTGCTGTTGCTGCCATATTGTGGACAGTGGGTGAGCTCAGAGTAGCCGCCTCAGAAGGGGGCGTGGTATCCATGTCCATCTCTTCAGGCCAGGGAGATGGCTCCCAACACATGTCTTCCCAGTCCTGGGATGCTGTGGTAGTGGAGGCGGGATGAACTGGGCTGGAAACCCCAGAGACTGGCACTGAAGCAGATGGGGGTCCTGGCAGGACAGGATGAGGTGCAGTCCCAGCAGCTACTACCTGGGTTTTAGGCTGGAAGATATCCACTTTATCACCTGAGAGATGAATGGCTTGATGCTTCTTGTTCTTTATGGTGTCTGACTCTCTCTGCCTGTCAGTTCGTGGAATCTTTGGAGGCGGGGGCAGGTTTTTTTTATCACATAGCAGTGGTAGTATCGCTGAGGGGATTGGTGGCCTTGAGGGTGGCAAACAGAGCTCTGGAATGGCTCTTTTCCTCTTGCAGGGTTTTTTTGGTGCAGGCAGAGGAATAGCAGAACTCCTTGGTACAGCAGCCTGGGGCTGGCTTCCTAGTTTTTCCTCCCGCGGTTCGCGCAAAGGTGTGAAGCCCGGACGGCCATTTAGTTCTATTTCTCTCTTCAGAGAACTCTCCTGAAGTGTGGCACAACTAGCAGTAGCGTCTGCATGAGGTTTCCTCGGTGCATCCTCACCAGCGGGCCCAAGAGTAGAGTCATCTCTGCCGTGGCGGTGAGGGCTGGAGCGACTAAAGCCACGGGAGTGCTTGCTGGGATACACCTGGGCGTTCACATCCAAGTGACTTGGTGAGTCCTGGTGAGGCTGACTTCCCTCTTGAGGCCTGTAAGTCTGCCTTATAGAAACCTCTGCTGTGGCAGCCACCTTTCTAGGTGTTGTTCCCTGCACATGACTGCCAGATATCCATTTTGTCCCATGGTCTTCGCCATCAGTCTCCTGGAGAGGCCACCATCTCTCCTTCTCCCCCTTGTCTTTATTGACTTCCTCCTGCCTTTCCTGCTCTTCTTTGTCCTCTTCCTCCTCCACCTCTTTGTTTTCCTCCTCCTCCTTCTCTTCCTCTTCTGCCTCCTTTTCCTCTCCTTCCTCCTTTTCCCTTTTCTTATTCTCCTCTCCCTCCTCCTCCTCCTTCTCCTCCTTCTCTGCTATCTCCTCGTTCACTGTTTTCTTCTCTCGTTTTCTCCCGTCCTTCAATTCTTTAGCTCTCACCTCTCTTGTCTTTGAACAAAGCAGGTGACCCAAAGTCCGTCGGTTTTCAGCTTCAAACACTCTCACAGATGAGACGGCAAAGTAAGTGGTTTTTACTGTCGAAGGAGGGAACCTCGTGGTTTTTGAAGGTTCAAGTATCCCCGAACCGGACAGTCTCCTGGGGGTGCCATAGAGCCCAGGAGACCAGTATGAACAGCGCACCGATGGATTCACTCT
>LR749571.1:768399-904883 GCA_902729485.2 Mus minutoides
GAGTTTAGTAACTTGGTGTACCTTCCAGTGAGTCACCTTTAAATGGTCTCTCCACAAGAAATACTCATCAACTGCTCTTTAATCCCACTTTTCAGAAAGGATCTCATAGAGTCCATGTTAACCTTGAATTAACCATATAGTCAGAATGAAATGACCTTTAAGCTCTGATCTTCATGTTCCTACCTCTAGAGTATGTGATTTTACAGGCCTGTAACATGGTACCTGGATGTATCGGGTGTTGAAATCAAGCTCAGGACTTCACACACACTAGGCAAGTACTTTACCAACTGAGCTACAACCCAGCCCCCAAATGATAGATAACACACCATTTGAGCCACCTAAGAATTTCTCCCCATAGCAAAACGAGCAGCAGCTTGTGCACCTTTGTTCATGAGTATATCTATTATGAAATTGTTCACTATCCCAGGACTCAGGCCAGTTTATCATTAAATTATTATAATAAAGTGAAGTGGGAATGAACGTCTCCATAGCTTTTCTTAATGTCAGTTCAGGCCTTTAGAACCCCCAAAACATATTTTGATGGGAAGTATTTTGTGTGGACCACTGGAGTCCTAAGTCATCCTCTTAGTTTACTTTATTATTTATTTATTTATGTTTGTTTATTCATTCATTCATTCATTCATTTATTCATTTATTTGTTGTATAGGTATTTTGCCTCTATATATGCCTATGTCATATATGTGTAGTACCTACATAAACCACAAGAGGACATCAGATGTCCTGAAGCCAGAGTGACAGAACAGATGGCAGCTAACCAGGTGGGTGCTGGGAATTGAACCCTGGTCCTCTGGAAGAGCAGTGATCCTTTGACTCCCCACGCCCTCTCTCCAGCTTCCAGTCTTCCACTTTTTTACAAAACAGAAAACAGGCCCCCAAGCTCTTGTTCTTGTAAAGCAGTTCACTGACTTTTGACAAGTCAAAATGAACTGGTCGTAGGTGGGCCTCTGGTAAGCTGGGCAGAGCCGGGTGACCTAGGAGACTTGCAGAACCTGGCTGCAGGGGTACCGGGCTCTTAGCCTAGTTAACAAAACAATGGATGCCATTGGGTGCGGCACGGGTCTGGCCATTTGCACCAACTATGTTGGTGGAGAAAGGACACCACATCCATGTCTCTTTCATTGAGGTATCAGAAGTTTACTACAGCTACCAAGACATCGGGATTAAGAGATCAATGAGGTTTCATTGAGCAGATTTGGCTATTTTTTAAAAATTTAATACAAGGCCAGGTGGTGGTGCACACCTTTAAGCCCAGCATTTGGTAGGGAGAGGCAGGTAGATCTCTATGAGTTCAAGGCCAACCTGGTCTACATAGTGAAAGTCAGGGCTACACAAAGAATCACTGTCTAAAAAAATAAATAAAACAATCTTTTATAGAAAAATGTCTATTTGTATCATAGCATATAAAGCCATATGTTGGGTAATGTTATATTGCCTTTTAAATATGAGATTTTGCTTATATTTGCCTATCCTTAGCCTTTTTCCATCTGTATTACTTCCACTTCCGAATTTTTAACGTAGCATCTGACCTTCAAATAACTCTCTATGTTCAGAACACCATATGCAAGTATATGTCTATACATATCCTAAACATCTTTTATGCATATTTATAAAGCTAGGTTTTTACCTATAAAAATGAGATCATATTATAACCGTTTGTTCTTCATTTTGATTTTTTCTCAACAAGAAATTGTGCACATGAGGCTGCTTATGTTAGCTGTGTGATTAGCACTTTTCAGAGGGTAGATCGCTGTGGGTTCAAGGCCAGCCAGTTCTATGCTAGGAGTTCCATCTGCGTGGATTGAAGGCCAGCTTGACCTTTATTGGAAGTTCTAGACTAGCCAGGGCTGCAGAGTGGGGCCCTAGATTCAAAACTGCAGGATCTCCAGGACACAGAGCAACAACAGGATGACTGGGAGGAGGCCAGGCAAGGATTCAACATGGGTGGAGTTGCAGAAGCCAGGGATCTTGAACCAGACCAATGACTCACTGTAATGGACATTCGCTTGTGAAGATGTGTGGGCAAAGGGATAGACTGTGGGACAGACACACTATGACGTATTACAGCTCCCATGAGGAGATGTTTTTATGCTTTGTTTTTTGTTGTTGTTGTTTGTTTCTTTGTGTGTTTTTATTGTGGGAGAGGATTGCAAGGCAAAGGGCAGATATGAGGGGACAGGGAGTTGAGCGGGATTGGGGGTGCATGATGTGAAACTCACAAAGAATCAATAAAAAGTTTAAAAAGTGGACATTTCTCTAGATCAGTTAGTAGAGTTTCAAATTATCTACATGTATATTTTTATATAAAAAGAGAAATTTAAGGCATGTACAAAGGTTGGGGAAAATGTTTAAAGATTCTTCATTTCTTGTTAGCTGGTTTCAGTATCTATTGGTATTTTGCTAATATTATTTTTTTAGCTGGCTTCGTATTCTTTTTTCCAGACTTTTGAAAGTCATCCCAAGCTTTATGTTGTTTTTATCTAGTATAGTACACTTTAGTAATATATCACTAACAAGTAGGTAGATAGCTGTTAAAAAAAACAAAACAAAATTATAGCATGATACTGATATCACTTACAACCTAATTCATAATAATTCTTTAAGGATCAAGTTTCTAGGATATATTCCAATTGCCCAGATATCCTTTAAACCATCTCTGGCTCCCATGCGTGGCATCCCAGTGCAAAAGGCTGCATCTGACTCATGTAGCTGGCAAGTTTCTCTGACACTTAAGACTTTTCTCCTCCCTTTCCTATTTGAAATTTATTTGTTGAAATGACCCAATTTATTTCCCTTCCACAATCTCCTGTCTTCCCCATTTGGCCATCTGCAAGGTCATGGTGCAATTTAACATGTTCTCTTGCTCTGTGCTTCCTTTAATTCTCTGTTGAATATAGAGGATTGACTAGAGTTGGTAGTCTTGAGTCATGAACACTTGGTAGCTAGCGCTATGCACTTCCTGCCATTTCACAGTGGAAGTACTGGCGCTTTGACAGCTTTTAATAGTAATCAGCGTGGTTTTTGTGTTTCTGTTTATTTGTCCCATGTGTTTCATGCTTGATGCTCAAACGTTACTATGATCTCATTCCTTGGCAGACAGGAATCTTTCAGATTTACAATTTTGGTCTTCTGCAGTAAGACTCTGGTAGTTTGTTATGGTGTTCTAACTTTCTGGTACTATAGGTTAGCCCAGATCTACCCAGTATATTCTATATTGGATTTATATAGAATCATCTTTCTAAGGAGGATTGGTCTCCTTTAGTGGGAAGTGATATTTATAGAACATAATTTTGGCTCTAAAATCATGGCTTCATTGTATTATATAGCACATACTATGAAATATTTGTCCCCCCCCCCCTTGCTCACATACACTTTGCTTCCAGTTTTTATAGATCCTATCAACTGCAGAGCCACACAGAGGATATGATAAAATTGTTCATGAAGCTCTCTATGGTCCGTACTTCAACAGAAGAAAGGATAAGACCGAAAGCTAACATGTGCAGAGCTGTAACTTGGAGTAGAAATTCCAGCAATCCATTGATTGTAGGACCAGCGCTCAGTGCTGCTTCTTCAGCCGGATAGAGAGTTTCTCCTTTGCTTCCTGGAGAGCTTGTTTAAAAGCTGAGAGATGGTGGTCGTCTCTCCTTTCTCTTCTCCATTGGAGAAAAGTTTTCCTCTTACTCCCTCGGGGACTTTAGTGGGAGCACATTTTCTCTTTGCTGTTTCTAACTGTGCAACTGGCAAAGGAAGCCTGCTGGCTCTCCAAGTCATCTCGCAGTTTGGACCTCCTGTGTGCTCCATACAGCTCTGGATGGAGGTGCAGCTGTGTGCCATATTGGCAGCTCATTTTATTCTCACGGAGGGCATTCTGGGCCTTCTTGATTCTATATTTTATTTCTTTGCCAATCGGTGGACAGTGTAAAATGGAGGAAACAAAATTTATTGAGAGCTTTCAGCTCTATAACTAGCAATAACCATTCCTGGCTGGTGACAGAGTTCCCCAGATGCCCCCTGCTATATAACCCTGATTTCCTAGCTCATTGTAAATCCACCACACTACACTAACTCTGCCAACTGTCCCTCTTTTAGTATCTACATAAAAAAGAAAGCTCCCGGTAACACTCTTACAGCTTTTAATAATGCTTATGGACTTTGCAGAAAGAAAACTTTTGTTGGCGTATTATAGGCATTTCAGAAAAGTATATGTAAATACACAGCTTGTGGATTTTTCAGAAACCAAACACATTCATTTAATTTGCACTTGAGTTGATAAATACTGCATTACAAGCACCCTGGGAGACTCTTTATGTTCTTTTTGGTGAGTATCTGCCCTTTTGCCTTCAATACCAACCATTCCCTGATTCCTAAAAGCACAGACTAATTTTGTCTGCTTTTGTATAACTGGACATACACTGTATACTCTTACATCTGGCTTCTTAGTGTCTGTGATATTTAAACACATGAATATGCATAACTTTATATTCTAATTACTGTGTGGTGTTCTATCATGTGTCTCAACCACGCTAGATTTACCCCTTTTCTCTTGATGAATATTGAATTGTTTCTAATTTAGACTATTACCATTTGGGGCAGTTATCACCATTCTAGGACACACCTTTGCTGAACATAGACATGTTTTACTTTTTTTCCCCCTTGGGTATACCCATGGGAGAGATCTTTCTTTTTACAGAGTAGACAATGCAGTCTTCTTTGTTAGCTAACTCCAGATAGTTTTCCAGAGTGGTTGTATTACACCACACTTTCTCCAAGAGTGTGTGAGAGCTTGGGTTAAGATGCATCCCTGACAGCTCCTGAGCTTAATTAACCCCTTTGTTCCTTTAATCATGTGGACTTTGTAGTTGCAAAACCTTCCCTAACAGATGACTGTGTCATGTCAGCCTTTGAGTTCTGTTTGAAAAGTAGTAATTTGTTAGGGTAGAGTAGGCTGAACCTGACAGCATTTAGACTGATTTCACCCAGTCGATCCAGAAGGATCTAGAAATGGATAGAGTAGATGCAGTCAGCTTTGTGTATCATCAAAGGTGTGTATCACCTGTGGGACCATGGCAGTAGAGGATGGCTACTGTATAAATACTGTGGCAAGAAGTATAAAGACGGTGAAAGAGAGATATCATTCACATTTCCATGATGATAATAAAGCAGCCACACACTGGTTTTACATCCACAGGCATGCCTACATTTTACATGGCTGAGTTCCAAGTCTAGACAGGTTTCACACTGTATTCTTTTGAGTTAAATGTTTTATCTGACACACTGTTGCATTTTGTTTAAATACTCCCATATTATATATTAACCTATGTATAGTTTAGATTGCTTCCAATGTTTTACTACTATACACAGCTCTATAGAAAATACATTCACCCATTTACTTTGTCTCTTAAAAGATTAATTTAGGAGGCAAAACTCTTAAGAATATGATTTCTGAATAGAATTTTTTTTTTGATTCTTGGTTTACGACGGTGCACTCTTCTTTACAAAAGTCTTTGTGCAGTTTATAGTGGAGAGACCCAACCTTCTTAGAAACAGTGCAAGCAAAGTTTGACTTTCAGCAAAAAATGCTTTGTCAGGCTTGTTAAGTTCACAATCGCAATATATGTCAGACTGTAGGAGTAAATTCCTCCTACTCACAAGATTTACCAGGGCCACTCAGTATAATTTGTAATACTCAATTCTCAAAGAAGCCTGAATTTCCACTGGCAGGTAAATGGATACATTTGTGGTATAGCTATATAATTGAATTTATGTAGCAATTAAGAGGAATTATTGGTACTTATACGAGGACTGGATGGATTATGCAATAATTGTGCTGAATAGAGAATTTCAGAGGGAAAAATACAGAATCTATGATTCCATTACGGAAATTATAAAATGCAGTAAGACATGGCAGGGGCAACAAGTAGAGTGGTGCTTGCTTTCAGGATGTGGGGGTCGGCGGGCGAAACGAAAGATGACGGAAGAACACATGGGTAGTTTTGGACTTTAGAGTGTGTTTCTTATCTTAATAATGCAAATGACTTAATGAGGTTACGCATAAACCACAACTTATCAAATTATCCACTATAAATATGTGAGGATACGCAATATCAATTACACTACAACTGAATTGTTTCAATACAAGCTGCATTGCTCAGTATTGCCAACAGTGGGGAGATCAAAGGACAATGAATGTTAATTCATTATTATAGAGTGAAGTGGGTTCAAGAAACACAATTAAACCTCCCATATTATATCGCTTCCACGACAGCAATTTCTATGCCTTATTGGTTTTTTTGTTTTGTTTTTTTTGTATCCAAAAAAGAAAGATATGTTCAAATCTTAACACAGGAATCTATGGCATCATTTGTAAATGAAGACTTTACAGACTACTGGATGGTGATGATGATGATATGTGTGTATGTGTGTGTGTGACTTTACAGACTATTGGATGATGATGATGTGTGTGTATGTGTGTGATGATGATGATGGTGTTGTGTGTGTGTGTTTAGAAAGAAAGATGAAGAAAGGGGAGCTTTGTGTAAATGGAAGCAGAGGCTGGAGTGATATGGCCGAGGGCCAAGCAACATCAAAGACTGCTGGGAGCCACCAGATGCTAAGAGGAAGCAACTGAGGCCTCTTTCCCAGGGTCTTTAGTGCCACGGCACCACTAGTGTTTGAGTTCCTTAGAAGTCTTTAAGAAGTGGGACAGATTCAATTCCTGTTGTTGGGTGCTGAAGTGGTACAGTAGCCACTGGAAACTGGTACACATCGCATATATGTTTGTTGACTAGTCTAGTCTAAAGTCGGATGATAATGCCGAATGGAAAACACAAGGCTATACTGACTGCCAGGCATCTTCTAGGTCCTTTTACGAAGCTTCGCCTTCTCTACTTGTTGACAGCTGTTGTTCTGGAGTCTAATATCATTCATGTCTACATATTGAGATACTAACAGAGTGATTTTCAAATTATTATCTTTGGGCTTTGAGGAGTCCTTGGGACCTTTCTGGGGACCTCTGATGCCAAACACATTCTCTTTTCATCCTGTCTCCACCCTGACATTTGCAGGGACAACATTAAAACACCTTAGTATAAAGCCCCCCCAGACAGCACCACTAAGTCCACTGGTAAAAGCTTTGGTCCTGATCAAAGGCAAGAGGAATGTCACTTAAGAGTAACCTTGATGAACCAGCACAATGGTTAATGCGATTAAATGTAGCCGCTTGAACATGCACCTTTTAAAATATTCCGTGGGATGGTGCTGGACATACAAACAAAGCATTTTTCATTGTATATGAAAGTGCAAAAGTGATAGTTCTGTGATTCCCACAAACAGTTACCCTGGACAGACAAACTCTGCTTGTGAATACTACTAAGAAATAGGGACTTTGGAAAATATGTGTTCAGTAGCTTAGAAGCATCCCTGAGATTCTCTCTCCCTCTCTCCCTCTCCCTCTCCCTCTCTCCTCCTCCCTCTCCCTCTCCCTCTCCCTCTCTCCTCCTCCCTCTCCCTCTCTCCTCCTCCCTCTCCCTCTCTCCTCCTCCCTCCCTCCTTCCCTTCCTCTCTCTCTCTCTTTCACACACACACACACACACACACTCATGTAGAGTCAAGAGGATGACTCCAAGTGTCCTTCCTCAGGAACCACCCACCTTGTTTGTTGAGACGGAGTCTCCCACTGGTCAGTGAACACGAGGGATCTACCTAACGCTGCCTCCCCAGGCCTAGGATCCCAAGGACCAGCTGCTACGCTCAGTTTTTCACACGGGTTGTGGGAGATCCAACTGAGGTCCTCACGGTTGTACAGCGAGTGGATTACTAACCGGGCTATTGCCTGACCCGGAGACTCTATTTTTCCTACTGAGAATTGTGTTCCCTGTAAAATCTTACACACAACACAATCAAGGTCCAGGGAACCATGGGGCTTTGCTGAAGGAAGCAGGGTGAGCAGGAAGAACAGCAATCATGTTTGGAAACCTGGGTCCTTCTGATTTCCCGTCCACTACCCCTTCCCAGTCACTGCACGGGACAGGTGGCTTGCTGCGTTTCAAGCGTCTCCTTGAGAGTGAGTGATGCTGCAAGAGAGAGAAACGCCAGGTGGAAAAATTGACAAGTCAGACATTACACAGCCACTTAATTTTTATCTTGTAATTTTCACAATCTGAGCAACCAAGTAGAATCCATAAAGAAGCCACTAAAATGTGGCCTAATAAAATTCATCTGACCGGGGATACAGGTGCCCATGTTTTGGTTTTTGGCTTCCGTTTTGCTTTCTTTTAATGTCAGCTATTTTTCTGGGCCCAGTGCTCACTTTGACAAAAGCTGTCCTGTGTTGCCAATTGAGCTACGCAGCGGCGCAAAGCTTCTACGATTAAGGAATTGAGAATCTATCCGACAGAAAGCCTTGAGGGCAGAGGGAGACACTGAGGGAGAAACATCTCCACATCGCGTACAGACGAATGCCCGAAATAAATATTAACTGTTATTTCTGCAAATGGTCCCACTGTTTTATAGACTTCATTTCCCCCGTCCGTGAGTCGGCAATGTATTCAAGCTGCATACTGGGCTTCTGCTCATGATGATCCTCTCAGCGTGGGCTGGGTCAGTGTTTGTAGCTCAGCTGGCTGGTGCCAGAGGGAAGAGCGCCTCTGATTTGATTCCACCCCAGGCACTGAAGGATTTTTCAAGATTTTTCCTCTTAATATTTGGCTTTGCTTGATAATCCTAGAGCATGCTGGGAAATCCCAGCAAGAGAAAAAATTTAGTAACCACAGGGAAGCCTGCTCGGAGGGGCTGTGGCTAAGTATGAACGCTCAGGAGTGTGACTGCTAATGACTCTCGAATGTTCCCTTTTTCCCAAGGTTCCCCTTCAACAGAAAGTGTGTAGGCTTGGGAGGGCAGAGGGCTCTTAGAAAACTCAGCCATTCCCAGAAACACAAATAAATGCCTGATTGAGCCATTTCCCATGAGAAAAGCCATTAGTCAAAAAGGTGCATGGAACCATATGGCTCAGTTCACAATTCTGAATTTCAAAAGCAGGAGTTGGCAAAGGGCACCATGCAATTTTTACCTCGTGATTTTTTTTTTTAATCTCTTTCTTTCTTTGTTGTTGAGGGCTGACCTTGCCTTAACATATGCAGGATTGAAGACTTTTTTTTTATTTTTAGTTTTTTTGCTTCTCAGTGTTGGAGAAAGCACCCAATTGAGAACCAGACTTTACAGTCAAGGAGGTGACTAAATCCCAAAGGCTGGAAGGTTTGCTTTCTGCAAACCAGCTCGATGCTTTTTAAAATATTTTTTCTTTTGTTATTGTTTGTGTATATAGGCTTCTATGCTTTGAGATGCTTAGGTTGAATTCTCACTCTTTCTCAGCGACCCCAGGTATGAGCTGGCTCTGAGAGTGGCAGACAGGGATTCAGGCTCTGTTTGCAGGGTGTGAGTGTGGGGGGGGTGGCTGGGCGGAGGAAGGGCTCATTTTGCTGGTTGTATCAGGATGCCAAGTGGCTTTGCTACGGGGCAGTTTTGTGGGATAGTGGCTGAGCCTGATTTGGAAGGAATCCATCCAGAGGTGCTGTGTGTGCAGCATGCACTTCTGTAAGCCCAAGAAGCCTCATACCTACAGAGCCTCATCCATGGCTGTTAGGGTAAGTATGCAGTCCCCTGTATGCAGGAAATAACCTCTGCCTAATTGAATTGAATCCAATTCACTTCCTACTGAGGAAAATGCAAGAAGTTCGAGAGTAATTAACTCATGTGATTTAGGTTATCCTCACTATAAGGAAGAAGAAAAAGCATCAGAAAGGGTAAATATTTTGTCTAAGTCCATGCAATTCTCCTTAGTATATGCCTTCCATTAATTTATAATAGATATATTAAGGTAGTCCATAGACTTTTCTTACATTCACAATTTGTCTTGTGAGTGACTGCCTCCACAGTTTGAATGAAGAGTGTCCCCTGCATGCTCACATATTGGAACATTTGGTCCCAGTTGGTAGTGTTGTTTAAAGAGGTCATAGAAACATTAAGGAGTAGTTCAGGGACCAAGGGAGCACGCTACAGCCTCCCCTCACTTCCAGGTTTCTCTCTGCCTTGTGTTTCTGACTGAAGATGTGATCGCTCATCTCCCTAGATGCTGGCTGCCATATTTCCTCTGCCGTTCTACACTCTTCCATTGAACCACAAGCCAAGTAAACCATTTCTCCATAAGCCACAAGAGTCATGGTGTTTTATCATAGCAACAAAGAGTGCCTAATACAGTGAACCCTTCCTGTTCATTTCTACTAGTCTGTATTAATTATATAAAGTATTGGATTTCATAGTGATATTTTCACATGTGTATGGATTGTGCTATAACGTGTTTCTCTCTCATTACTATCTCTTGTCCTCTAATCCCTTCGCATTTCTCCCCCTTCTCTTAGCCTTTTGAGAAGGTAGATTACTCATGAGAGACCGTGTGACATTTGTCTTTCCTGTCTGACTCATTTTACTGAAGACTAACTTCCTAACTTTCTTTCCTTTCTGTGGCAAGACTGAAACTTTGCTGGGCTGTTGGCTCTGCAGGTGAGATCACTTGCTGCTCTTTGGAGGACCTGAATTCAGTTGCTGGCACTCGCCTCAGGCAGCTCACAACACAATACCTGTTATTAATCTCCAGGAGATCTGGTCCCCTCACTAGCCTCTAAAGCTACTCTCACACAAGCACATACTCACAACACAAAATAAGCCTAAAATAATATTTTTTAAAGATAGAAGAAAAACAGACAAAACTAAACAAAACCCCCATGCCCAGGTCACATGGCCTGTGAATTCTTTATGTCCTATGCCCAGGTTACATGGCCTATGAATTCTTCATGTCCTATTTGCCTTCCCTGCTCCCCCCCCCCCCAGGATAGTTAGTGAAGCATAATATTGAAATAATTTTAGATTTATGGGAACTTAGGGAAATGTATGTAGCTGTCCCTCTGCCCAAAGGTACCTGCATGTGTACCCATTTAAAACAGAAAACATGTAAAATTCCACTTACTGAAAGTTAAATAGAAATAAAATTATATGATTGTCTCAAGCCTTATGTCTACGCTGGAGTACAAAAGCCCTTCTTGGGCTCCTCAGCGAGAAATGTGATCACTCTTTCCACTCTCTTAAATCACAATCTTGATATAAAGCCTTGTCCTCAAACAAATAGAAGCTAAGTCATTTTTTTTTAATTATAGTAATCTAAGGAAACTCAGCCTTTATCTCAACAAAGTGCGAGTGTCTCTTTTCTCATGTCATTGAGTCCTCATGATACCTATGAATGCTATTACAGAGAGTAAACAGAATGGGCGTGCCTGCCTGCACTTTAAACAGCTGGTTCTCGGTATAGGTGGTAGAAGAGAATGAGTGACATGACAGGATTACCAGCCTCCATCCTGCCTGTGCAGCACTGAGTTTGCCAGGCTGGCTGTGCAGGGTTCTACCAACCAGACCCGATTTCCAGTGACAGAGGTACTGAGACTCCTCTGCTCTTTGTTTCCAGTATAGAAGAAACACAGCAGTTGCGGAGCCAATGGTCCTTAGCAGTTTCCCAGTTCTGAGAAGGAGGGCAGTGCAGATGAGATGTAGATTCCTGAAGCTGCTGATCTCCTAGAGTATCAGTCTGTGGGAGGGTCAGAGAAAGAGAATAAATAGGAGTAATGCTAAGAAATTGGCTCCTGTGATGGCAAAGGGCTGACTGGTTGCCAGCTCCAAAATTTGTAGGCTATTGGAATCTCTGGAGTTGTAGTCTGGTGTCTGAAATCTCTAGGGTAGCCTAAAACTCTGGATTCTGTGCTGAGGCAGAAATCCCTGTTCTCTGGAAACCTCAGTTCTTTTTCTTTACGTCATCAACCCATAGACATTAGATATCCCCAAACTCACAGACATCTTAAGTGAAATTTCAGTTGGAGCTGGGGAGAGGGCTCAGAGATTAAGATCTCTTGGCTGCTCTTTCAGACTCTGGAAGTGGATTTCCAGCACTCATACTACACGGCGAACAGCCACAGGTAACTCTAGTTCCGGAGAATCCAAATCCCTCTGCTGGCTTTTATGGGTACCCACATGCCCAGTGTGCCCACACAACAGATAAATAAAAATAAAAAGGAACTCAGGGCAGTCTTAATGGAAAATTTAAGAGAGCAATTTAAAATGCTAATAAGGAGTCAAATGTTAGAAATATCTCAGGTGCTCCTGAGGAAATGCATTGTGGGTGGTACATGTGTGAAAGGAAATTTGCTAAATTACCAGAAACTCAGAAAAAGGCTTAAGAAACTGAAAAAGAGGTTTTAAAAACATGGTGAACAGGGTACAGGAACACATGAGATGGAACATGAGATGGAAGGAGAAGAGGGAAGTTCCGTGGAAGAAAAGGCACAAGGAAAGGAGAGTGGGGAAAGGGAGTGGTGGAGAAGACAGGGGACTGCATCTAAACAGAATATGTATATTTTTATCACTATTTACATGGTATCAAATATTATAAATAAAAATCTTTCAAATGTGCTAACTGTATTATTATTGCTAGGAAGAATATGGGCAGTAATATGAGTTTTGGGATATTGTGTAGTAACCTTGTTAGCTTATTGTATCTTACAGTATTACGCTGTAATCCTTAAACAGACACACTAAAATTTATTAAATGTCATCATAATCCTGTCACTATGAGGAGGCACGGGTAAGTAATCATTGTGACAGAGAAAAGAATAGATATGGAAAGCCATGAAATTATATCCATATTCATAGGATATGTTAAATTGATTTCAAATGTGATTTAAATATGGCAGATAAAACTTTAATTAAAAAAGTATAGGCTAGCCTTACATCTATAGTTGAAGACTGCCTTGTTCTGCCCCTCTTGTTAGGCTGAGAATTGACTCCAGGGCTGACTTCCTCATGCTAGGCAGGCCCTGGCTCTGCACAGCCGGAGCCCCAGCCCAGAATTGCCCTTTCCTGGCAAAGCTTCAGGAAGAGCACATTTGAGTTTGGAATCAGTTGTTTGTTGACTCTGTTAGATTTTCTTTATTGTAGTTTTTAAAATTATTTTTATTTATTTATTATTAAATAATTTCTTCATTTACATTTCAAGTGTTATCCCATAAGTCTCCTATAACCTCCTCCCGCCCTGCTCCCCTACCCACCCACTCCCACTACTTGGCCCTGGCATTCCCCTGTACTGGGGCATATAAACATTGCAAGACCAAGGGCCTTTCTTCCCTGATAATGGCCAACTAGGCCAACTTCTAATACATATGCAGCTAGAGACATGAGCTCTGGGGGTTCTGATTAGTTCATATTGTTGTTCCATCTATAGGGTTGCAGACCCCTACAGCTTTTGGGTACTCTCTCTAGCTCCTACATTGGGGACCCTGTGTTCTGCCCTATAGATGATTGTGAGCATCCACTTCTGTATTTGTCAAGGACTTTAAAATGGATTCTGTTATCTTAATGAATATGGGATAGTTCTGCTCTTTCAAGTGTTCTAGTTTCTCCTGTGTAAGTGTCAATAATTTAACTATTTTAGGGAATTTGTCATTTTTTAATTTTATTGGGAAAATGTCATTGTTAGCTTTTACTAGGAATCTACAGTTGTGAGCATTATTATTCCTAATATTCTAGATTTTCTATTTGTTTCAGACTGATTTTTCTAAAATAAGTTCATTAAGTGACATTGTTTTTCAACCTCATTACTATTTCTGCTTATCTTTATTATTTTGTTTTTGCTTATTGCTTTGCTTTTAGTGTCCATTTTTCTTTTTTAAGACTATTTTATTTTTAGTTATGTGTAGTGTGTGTGTGCCTGTGTGAAATCCCAAATGCATATAGGTGTCTTGAGTGGCCAGAAGAGGGTACTGAATCCCATGGTATGAGTCACCAAGTAGTTAAGTCTTGGCTTTGGTCCTCCATGAGCACAGTCACATGCTCTTAACCACTGAGCCATCTCTCCAGTCTCTCATAGACTTTGATTTGTATAAATTTAGGTTTAATTTTTGGTCCATTGAAAGAAAACCTTCCTTTTTTTCTGGTGAAAATGCTTACAGCTGCAGGTTTTTTTGGTTGTTGTTGTTGTTGTTGTTGTTGTTGTTGTTTCATACCTTTTCACTATAGTTACCAAATTTTACTTTGTAGTTTTTTGCTATTCTGATTTTAAAATACGATTTTACCTTTGATCTATGAATTACTTAGAAGTGGTATTTTAACTTTTCCAAATGGCCTTAAACAAAACTATCACTGGGACTGGAGTGATGCCTCAGTAGTTAAGAGCACTGTTTTCCTTCCAGAGGCTCCAAGTTGGTGCCACCCATATGGTGGTTTACAACCACTTGTAATTCCAGTCCAGGGGAATCCAACACCCTCTTCTGGTCTCCACGGGTATCAGGTATGCATGCTGTGCACAGGATTACATGCAGACAAAACACCCAGACTCTTAAATAAATGCATAAATAAATAGTTTACAATAATGACTACTGATATTTAATTTAATCAAATCAGACAATTCAGATTATGTTAGAATTCTTCAAAAATTTATTGAGACACTTCTGTAGATCTGTAGATCAGTTTTTATAATAGTCTGTATGTGTTTTAGTGCAACATTTATTCCCAGCTGTGTTTTATACATTCACACTACTGTACAGGGATCATTTGTTCTGTTCATCAAATATTCTGTATACACGAGGGTTGGCTGTCTGTTTAGTCTCCAATGAACCAAGAGAGATAGATTAAAACCTTTGCTATCTGTTTACTGAATTTGAAAGGACAAATTTACTAAATTTAGTATCTCCTGTTTTGTGACTTTTTTTAAAAAAATGTTTTATATGCCTTTCATTGTGTGTTTTATTATTTACATGAATGTTTAACGTTTCATGTCTTTCTGGAAAACGGATTGTTTATTAATATACAGAAACCTCCATTGACACAACTTTCTCCTAAAGCCCTTTTTTTTTTTTTTTTTGGCCTGGTATGAATGCAGAGGCACCAGATGTCTTCTGTTCAGGGCATCCCTGATGAATATTTTCCTGTACATTTACTTTTAAGTCTTCTGTGTAATTTGTAAATATGCTGTCCATAAGTTCCATTTCAGATGTGAATTTTAAAAACTATATTGTTCGCTTTTCATCTTCCAATCAGATTCGCTTATGCTGGTCCTATTGCTGATACACATTTGATTATATGCACTTATATACATTCATTTATATTGATTGCATCGCTGATGAATTTCCATTCATTCCCTCCACCTTCATTAGTGATATTTGTGTCAACAAACACCTTCCATGTCATGGAACATCAACCTCTTAATGTATACATAGACAGTTGGACTTTAGTTTACTCTCTTTTCAAAGTGGCATGCTATAGAAGATTAAAGGTAGCTTGTTGGTATTGATGACTGCCTTTCTGATCCCACAGATATGTTCCTCTTAGACACTAGGTGGCCCCATAAAGTAACACCTCCTCATTGCCTCCCTCCTCCATCAGGCCCCCTTGCTCTCCCCCTCCATTGTCCTTCCTTTTGTGTTTGAGACAAAATTTTTCTGACTATCCCAGGCTGTCCATGAACTTGCTATGCAGCCTGGCTTACCACAAACTCTCATTCCTCCCTCCTGCCTCAGTCTTCTGTGTATTCATCCAGCTGTTTCTGGGTAATAAAGTCTATGAAGAAATAAAGACTTCTAGGAGCTGGACCTGCAGGTATACACTCAGAGGAGAAGCTTATCCGGCATCCTGAAAACCACAGAGTTGCCTAGAAGAAATGATCTTATATTTTTGGTTGTGAGCCTAGCCTTTAACGGCTGAGTCACCTCTTCTGGGCATATACCCAGAAGATGTTCCAATTGGTAGTAAGAATACATGCTCCACTGTATTCATAGCAGTCTTATTTATAATTGCCAGAAGCTGGAAAGAACCCAGATGTACCTCAACAAAGGAATGGATACAGAAAATGTGGTACATTTACACAATGGAGTACTACTCTGCTATTAAAAACAATGAATTTATGGAATTCTTGGGCAAATGGATGTATCTAGAGGATATCATCCTTAGTGATGTAACCCAATCACAAAAAAAGTCACTAGATATGCACTCACTGATAAATAGATATTAGCACAGAATCTTAGACTACCCAAGATACAATTTGCAAAACACAAGAAAATCAAGAAGAAGGAAGACCAGCATGTGAATACTTCATTCCTCCTTAGAATAGGGAACAAAATACCCATGAAAGTAGTTACAGAGCCAAAGTTTGGAGCTAAGATGAAAGGATGGACTATCCATAGACTACCCCACCTGGAGATCCATCCCATAATCAGACACCAAACCCAGACAGTATTGCATATGCCAGCAAGAGTTTGCTGAAAGGACCCTGATATAGCTGTCTCGTATGAGGCTATGCCAGTGCCTGGCTAATACAGAAGTGGATGCTCACAGTCATCTATAGGATGGAACACAGGGCCCCCAATGGAGAAGGTAGAGAAAGTACTCCAGGAACTGAGGGGGTCTGCAACCCTATAAGACGAACAACAATATGAACTAACCAGAACCCCCAGAGCTCGTGTCTCTAGCTGCATATGTATCAGAAGATGGCCTAGTCGGCCATCATTGGGAAGAGATGCCCCTTGGTATTGCAAACTTTATATGTCCCAATGCAGGGGAATGCCAGGGCCAAGAAGTGGGAGTGGGTGGGTAGGGGAGCAGGGCGTCGGGAGGGTATAGGGAACTTTCGGGATAGCATTTGAAATGTAAATTAAGAAAATATCTAATAAAAAAAAAAAAAGAAATGATCTGACAGTTCTCTCAGGAGCATCTTCCTCCACTGTCCAGGCACTCGACTTCTGGCACTGTGGGATTCTGTACTGGTGTTTTCCCACGGCCCTGTAACATATCTCATTTTCTTTTTCTCTGCTTCTGTTAACTTTCGGTTTCTGCCCCATGGCTGGTGACCACAGCCTTCCATACTGCCTTCCTTACCACTCTGACATATATAGCCTTCCATCTCTCCTGGGCGTAGGATATGTTCCCTGGAGATGGATGGTCTGATCCCTAGACTGTCCATACAGACTCAGGTAGCCATCCCTGAGGGGATATTTGTCTGAAGGCAACTGAGCCATCCCCTCTGGAACCCTGTGATTTGCACTTCAATAGGCTTTCTAGTTCATTTTTATGTGGCCAGTGGTTTTCCAGTCCTATGCTCCCAGTTTGACCTGATCCCTAAACACCTCTCTCCTTTATGTTGTTGCCTGCAATGGCTTCCCTCTGTGGGGGTGACTCACTGGCCTGACCCAAATATAACATTACTCTGTCTCATTAACATGCTTGTTTCTATTGTTTTGGCTTTTTAGAAAATCCTACACCAAGAGTGCCTGCCCGCCCTTTGTAATCACAAACAGAATTTGCTTTTTACTTCACCAATAACCCATTTCCCCAGGCCTCATCTCTTGGTAGGTACAAATAAAGGCACTTAATGTTTATTGCCCAAGTTTTACTGACTCATACCCACAGCTACATAATACAAGACCCCAATTCCCTGCAAAAATCTCCTCCCTGAGTTTCTGAGGGGTCTCAGCAAGGGCTTTGATGTGCTCTGTATTGCTGCTAATGACAATAGTCCATCAGGAGCCCTGTAGGCTATGCTTTTCCAGGTCAAGACTGGCAGTGGCCTTGCCAAAGATGCAGATGTCCATCTTCCCACCAGGTAGGGACTGTCTCTTCATCTCTCTGCCCAACAGATAGGAACTCCTAGGGAGCTAGGGACTTGTTGCCAGGCATCCTAACTTGCATGTGGCCGTTGGGCATTGCCTGTGTGACACAGGGGTGGGGATGTGGAATGAGGATTGCCCTGACGTTGTGATTTTCTTTTCTCCATCTCAACAAAGCTCCCTCATCTGGCTTCTCAAAGTTTCTGGTGAAACCATTTCATTCAGTTCTGCATGCAGCACCTCTCTGCAATGCCACAGAGAAATACTGGTTCCCAGCCCAATCACATCCCTGAATACCCACAGATAAACCATTGGCTCTAGACACAGCCACGGTGAAAAGTCTTAGTCTTGTGGACCATGTCTGTCAGCAGCTCATCACACATGATCAGCTAAGACTGAAGCTCATTTTTACCTTAGGTTGAAATCTCTCTCTCTCTCTCTCTCTCTCTCTCTCTCTGTGTGTGTGTGTGTGTGTGTGTGTGTGTGTGTGTGTGTGTGTGTGTGTGTTGAGTGGATTAGGAGTCACTAATGACAATCCCTTAGATAAGCTTTATACAAATCGTAGACTTTGGGAGAGGCTGTCAGATTGAAAGAATATTTTATAGTTTGGGTCTTAAGTAACTTCTAAGGTGGTCGTTCTCAATCTGTGGGTCACAATCCCCACAGGGATAGAATGTCAGATATCATCTTGCATATCAGATATTTACATTATCATTCATAACAGTAGCAAAATTACAGTTATGAGGTAGCAATGAAATAATTTTATGGTTGGGGCTCACTACAACATGAGGGTATAAAGGGTCATAGTGTTAAGAAGGTTGAGAACTACTACACAAGGACATGGCTTGGTCACCACTATGGAGCTGTTGGGAAATGGTGATATCCTAATTTTTTCTTTTGTTGTGATAAAACACTGACCACCTTAGAGAAGAAAGGAATTATTTGGTTTACAGGTCCATCATCAAGAGAAGTTGGGGTAGGAACCTGGAGGCAGGTACTGAGGCAGAAGCCATGGAATGCTGTTTATTGGCTTGCTTTTAGGCTTTTGTTTCCTTTACTTTTATTTATAAGTTCCAAGTTCATCTGTCTAGAGATGGTACTGTCCACAATGGCTGGGTCCTCCAATAACTCTCCCATATTGATTAGTATCTAAGATACCTGAATAGACATACCCATAGGCCAATCTGATGGATATTGGCAATCAAGATTAGCAAGCACAATGGAGACTAGAAGGGGTGGTTCCAGTAGGAGGTGTTACATCTTTAGGGGGGAAACCTTATAGGGAACTACAGAGTCCCAGTCCTCTCTCTTTCTCTGTTGAGCTCCAAGGCTATAGGTGAGTGGGTTTGGTCTGCCATGCATTCTCACCAAGATCTCACCTGCTTCTTCACAGGCCTAAAAGCAAAGGGCCTGTTTTCTCGTGAGTCATCATTCGAAGCCACAAGCCCGAATCAGACTCTCTGTAAGTTGACTGCATCAGATGTTTATTATGGTTACAGAGAGCTAACTGCCACCAACCCAAATGATCCTGGTGCTTATTAAAAACGAAACAAAAGAAACGCAGAGACTTGCTCTTCATTGGAAACACAGCACCTGACGTTTGAGTTACAGAATACAAAAGGACGGGAGGAAGGAAACAGAGAAGTGAACTCTACGCATGATTGTACATCATAAGTGGAACCTACCTTCCTCTTCATTTACCACGAAAGGCCAGCTGTCATGGAAAGCTGTTCCTATACCCATTGCCATTCTTTTATCAGAAAGGAAGATAAAACCTTAACAAAGGAACAGATGATCTGAGGCTGCTGGTTCCCCCAACTCCAAATCTGCTTCCGAGAGGAAGTTGCATCCTTGCAGAATTATTATTATCAATCAGCTTTTATTGCTTCGGCTTTCTTTATTGCATTCTAACACACAAAGTAATGAAAACATATAATAAAGAGAATAAAACACGCAATGCATCACTGTGCAGATATCGCAATCATAGCAAATCCAATGTAAATGCCCTACAGGGAATACCGGAGTCTTCCAATACATTGCCAACAGTTTGCATGCTACTACCTTCCGTTATTTATCTACTAAAGCTGTCATGCTTTGCTAAATATCATTGCAGCATCAACCCCAAGTAACACTCCTCCTTCCCAACCTCCAAAGGGGAAGCATATTTCTTTCTGTCACTGGTTTTAATGTCTGCAAAGAGTAGCTCAGGCTCCTGAATAATTAATGCATAACGATTACTAAGCTGTGGGTAGTTTACTATTCTAGCCCCTCTGGTTTCTGCAATGTTGCCTGCTTTAATATGCATTTCAAATTGAAACCAAGAGGTAGTAAAAGCCATTAAGATGGTATGGAGCTCAGTCAATAATGATTTGGAGTTTGAACATATCCTAGGTTTTTCCATCTTGGCTCTCAAGCCCCATCTGCTGCTCATGCTCTGACTTGGTCAGCCTTCTGCAAAGGCTTCTAAGAGGGCAGAGTCTCTGCTGTGTTTACACTTACTTAAAAGAGTCACCACTCAGAAGTTCAAGTCAAGTGTGCACTTCCTCTGTAGCATTTCCAGCTGTAGGGAGAACACGGATGATGGCTAAGGACCCTTGAGATGTTTCTGTTGGACACACACACACACACACACACACACACACACACACACACTGAGCAAATTTCATGATCTCCCACATTATAGGGATTCAGCAAATGTTGCATGCTACTAATTTAGAGAGAAATCCATCCTAGGGACAATAGAAGGGACTTTCAATCTAGGTGAGAGGACTTCAAAGGACAGAGCAGCAAGGTTCTCCCAGACAGGACAACAGAGAGATGGTATGAAGAGTGCCTCAGCTATGGGCAGAGGTTTCTGCTCAAAGTCTCCAAGATGAAGTCAGATGCTTAGTATCAGAGGCTGTGGCATCCTGAAAGACAGAGATGATCGTTTTTGTAGCCTTGCCTGTGAGCTACAACAATCTAATGTCCCACAAACATCCACAGAGAGGCACAGCAGTGTGTGGCAAATTCCCTTTGAGTGGGAATCAGAGAGAGAGTACTAGTCACTTCTTAAGAGACAGCAGCCCAATTGTAGTCATCTTGGTACTTTATTTGGGTATGAAACCATAATGTGTATGATTTGAGCATAAAACCATAATTCCAAAAAGAACATATTGTGCTATTTTGACCAAAAGGCCGCTTAGTGCTTGCTCCTCAATAATGTTAGCATCTCCCATTTCCCCCATTTCTGAAGTTCCCTAGATATCCTCATTAAGTGAAAACAAAATTAGTATTTTAGAAATAAATATATAAATGTCTTGAGTCCGATTCCCTAGAAAGATCTGCTTGCATATAGTAGGAGATACTGCTTCTTTTGTGAGGGGGTTCAGACAAAGGTCTTTGGCTAAGTGGATCCTGGTGACCTGCACATTAGCACAAGTCTAAAAGGTCAACCTTACTAGTTTCTCCTCACCCTGCAGATCAAGCCTTATGTGTGGTAATTGGCATTTTGCCCTTTCCAGCACTTAAACTGTTGCTGGGCTTGGCACTGGGTTAAAGGGACAAGACCCTGTGTCGCTGTGAGGACAAATGGAAGTGAGTGAGCATAGCTCATGCATAAGACACGTGGCTGCAATTGGCTTGCTAATGAATCATTTGTGAGAAAAGAATGAGGTGAGATAGAAATACCATCAGGATGACCCCAAACCCCTCCTGAGAAAGGTGCCTGCTAGAACCACTCACCAACAGCAATGCCTCGGAGTATTGTTGAGACCTGGAAAATACTAACTGCAAATGAATGTCACCTGTTAGGCCAGATTGCTGACATAGGTAAGCCAGTGAGCTATAGAACATCGGGTGAGTCCTTGTCTGACATGTTGATAGCTGGCTTCCATGACGGTAGGGGAGGAGGTAGAGCCCTTGAAACCCAAAGGATGTATGTTCATTCCCAGAAGCCCTTTTAATACCTCTGTCTGATTATTCCCGTGGCCAGGGCCCCATCATCCTTTTTAGTCATTTGGGTTCCTTACATGAGTGACAGGTCATTTGAAAGGGAGAGAGGTGACTGTCTTTGTCAGGTGTGTGAGATGGAACTTCACTCCTGATTACCATTATTCACAGAGTGACATGAAATTCCTGTTACCTGAATGCTGGGTGTTACATTGCGAAGCTTTAAGGCCTCTCAATGATCCTCCAATCCAGCCTACAATCCTTCTCTTTTGCCCAGCTCTGAAATTAATTTCTGGACTAAGAGGCATAGGAAGAGCACAATTCTATTTTTTTCTTTAACTTTGTATCAACTTGACCCTCCACTTAGCTTGTCAAGCACGAGTAAATAATTTCACTCTATTATCTTTCCCATCTACCTTAATATTGCTAGGGCCCTGGGTAACTCATGCCTTACTTGTATTGGATGAGATACTTTATGAAATGCATGAAGAAAAATCAAAGAAGATGAGCAGCTAAGTGGGAGGAGGATTGAGTAGTTAAAGTTAAACAAAATTAGCCTGCACAATTTGTTATATATGCCACAAATTCAAGTATGTTGGGCCTTGAATGAATAACTCAACCTCTCTCTATCCTTTATTTTTCCCCCGCCCCATGTAATGGGAATAATAATTGCATCTATTTCCTCAAGTGGAGAGCACTGGAAGATGTAATGCACATACAATATTTTTGCACTGCTGGGACTGTCACATGAACATGTGTTCATGTTAAGGGGGGGATGTGAAAGTCACTACTCTATTCACTGTCGATGGAGAAAAGCTAACGAGGTTTCTAAACGCTCATGGTCAGAAACTAGGCCATGTTCAGAATAGCCCTCACTGTTTGAAAAGGGAAACACGTGCAGGCTTTAAAACCAGAGCACCTGGCTTTGAAGCATGATGGACAGGCTTCTGATGTTCAGGCCAGCTACCTACTTTGTTAGTTTCCTGTGGTTTCCATAGCAAATTGTCATTAACGTCCTACCTTAAAATAACAGAAACTTATTCTTCTACAGCCCTGGAGGCTGGAAGTCCAGAGTCAGTGTCCTGAGGCTGAAATCAATGTCTTCTGTTCCCATGTCTAGTGATTGACGGTATTCTTTTGCTTGTAGAAACACCCCTCCTTCCTGTTCCTGTCTCTGTGTTTCCTCCTCTCTGTCTTTGTCTATCGATAGGTTTCTCCATGCCACTGTTTATGTGCAGATTCCAGGCTGAATCTTGTGAAAAGGAATCATGAGGTTTTTATTCAGCTTAAATACTACAGACCTCCTCATTGCTGGGTAGCCTTTTAAGAACTGAATTCACAGGGATAAAAAGTCCCTGTCTCAAGAAAATTATATTCCATTTGCTACAGACAGATGAATAAGGTGGTAGACAGCATAATAGAATGTCAGCGGTGGACCTGGAGAGATGGCTTGGAGGTTATGCACTTACCCTGAGGATCTGAATTTCTATCCCCAAAACCAATGTAAATGCGAGTGGATATGCTGGTCTCTCTGTAATTCCAGCCTCAGAAGGCAGACAAGAGGTTTTCCCCAAATCAAGCTGGCTGGTGAGAACAGCTGTGTTGGGTAGTTTTGGCTTGAATTGTGAGAGTCTGAGACTCTGTTTCACTGAATAAGGTAGAAGAGCTATCAGAGATGAGCCCCGCTACCAGTCTCAGACCACCACATGCATGCAGACACATATGCACATGTAATCACATGCACTGTGCACAAACATGCATTATGCACAGAGCACCCCTCCACACAGCGTGCCCACACAAACGTGTGCTCACACACATGCAAGCATACATATATACAGAGCCTGCTCCTCACAAGGAAATGGAAAAATAGAATCTTAACAAGGGTGCTGTGGCATGGAATAGGGATGGAGGAGGCTTCATCTGGCGTGCAAAGGCTAATGAAGCTTTGTATGGTGTTTTCTATGAGTGACGGCATGGGGCATACTTACCTCTCTGGAAAGGTATTCTTCCTACTCCCCTTGGCCTTTGAATGTAGAATGGAGTGCATGGTTTCGCTGTGGAATGAGATGATAGCATTCTGTTTGATTCTCCTCCCATTGTTGATGGTCATAAAAGGGGTCTATCAGGAGGACACTTATTAGTGTAGCACAAAGAATCCAAAAAGACCTCCAAATCCATTTCCCCCTACCTCCCAATTTAAACATGCCAGAATGGATAGTAATCAAGACAAATAAGTTATGGAAACCTTTTTGGTAGCTGGTGGGCTCGATGAAGCTGGTCCCACAAATGAATGTGTACTTCTGACATGTTGATGGAAGAGGAGATGCTGATTCATTATCATGCTAGCCAGGGCCTCCGCCTCCCGATTTCCTGTCAGATCCCTTGTTCAGCAAGCAGTGGAGATAGAAAGAGGAGAGCGTCATTCATTCCTAAGGGAACAAATGTTGTCTTTGCTTCCAAATGCATTGTCTCAGCATTCAAAGTAATTATTGTATGAGAGCTAACAACTGTAGTTCCAGTTTCACTAGAGCTGATAAATTATGGGTAGCCTACTTGAAGAGACAAAGCATATTAATCAAAAGATAACAATTTCCAGTAGCACATTTCCAAAGTAGGGAATGAATGGCTCGGGCAAAGCGTTTCAAAGTCATTTGGAAGAAGTCTTGCTTGGGGAAAATTCCTGTAGGAAACGGGCCCAGAATTGAGCTTCAGTGTAGATAGTTGTCAGAAAGCCTTCACGGAGATGTGAGAGGGGTAAGTGCTAGGGAGAGACAAGCCAGGATGTGCTCATGTGCTATGGGGCAGAATCTAAGGCTTTGTTGTGGTGGTGGTTGTTTTGTGTTTCATTTTGAGTCAGGATCTTACTGTAATGTGCCCAGGCAAACCTTGAACTTTTGATCCTCTTCCCTCTGCCTCACAATTCATAATTGTGTGCCGACATGTTTATGTGGGTGATTGATTATCCCCATGGATGAAGTGGCATGACGTAACAAAGACTAGCCTTTCGCTAGTGTCACTCGCTCCACTCTTGGGTCGGAGATGCCGGATGAATAACTGAAGACAAGATCAAAGCTTTCCATCTCCACTCTGATAAGACGTCTATCTCCTTTGATAAGATGTCTGTCTCCTTTGATAAGATGTCTATCTCCTTTGCAACCTTAAACTTCGGTTGAGACATGTCACTCATTTAAGGCGTGTTCATCATGAAGTTGAATAGTTCTATCTTTACTCAATCTCTCTTCACGTCTTCCAGCTCCAAGGCTGAAAGTACTAACGTAATAGTAACTAAGAGATTTTTCCATGATTCTAGTTGCAGCAAGCATTTCACACAAATCACTCCCATCTTGGGAACTGGGCTGACCCTCAAGCAGGGTTTATTATCTTATGATGGGAACTAAAGTCCTTCTTCCATTCAGGCAGTAACGATTTTCTTGGTGTCAGAAGGACAGAGCAGGGTTGTGTCTGAGAGCATGATAACCAGGCAATGGTTTAACTAACACCACTCGACCATACGTGTGCCATGCTGTCCCCTTTCCCTCTTCTTCTGTATGGTCCATATGACCCTAATGCTGCTGTCAGTATTGAAAGGACGTGAGACAGAAATCCTTGTGATCTTTCCCAGTGTGCTGATACTGAATAATTTTCATTCCCAGTTCAATATCGTTTACCTCTGTTTACCACTGAGGTGTCATGTGACCCAATCTTGTGTTGGGACGGATGTTCAAAGTCAGTTCTCTGTCTTAGGACCCCATTAACACAGAGAGGGGCGCATGGTTATAAATAATATAATTTTCAATAGAGAGTCTTGGTCTAGATCCATTCATTCATTCACCAGCTACTTCCTAAGAATATATTATATTCTTTCCTTAACTCTGCGGTGATGAAATTTGTGTTTTTTTAAGTGTTGGCAATGAGAAACTAAAAATACTTTTGGGGACTGAGGGAAAACATAAAAAAAAAACCTTTCCCAATGTGGTCATACTGAATAATTCTTCTTCCTAGTTTAATACCACAGTTGTATAGAGATATCACTGAGATATCAGGTGACAAAACTTGTAAATACCTTGTTTAATACAATTTGTCAACTTATTGCTGTATTTATTGCTGGAATTAGGCATTTGGGCTTCATTTCATATATTACCCTTCTACATCACTGTGGAACTGAATTTGTCAGTACTTTTAATAGTATACTAGATATTCAGTGTAGCAACAACTTTGTTGCAGCAGTTTTTTGGAGAGATACACTTATAGTTCTTCCCCCAAGTAAATATTCATATAATCAATTTAATTTTCATTTAAAATATTACTTGGGATTTTGATTAGGTTTGTATTGAGATTCATTTGGGAGAATAGATATCATCATTAATAGTAAATTGTATCAGTGTTGAAAATGTTTCTTAATTTGTCAACAATTTTAAAATATATTTTTGGTTTGATATACTTTAAATTTTTATTAAATTTTTGTTTATTTTTGCATCCTTTAGTAAACTTTTATTTCTAGGCTTTGCATATTTCTTTTTTTAAAGACTTTATTTTATTTTTAAAAATTTAATTGTATGAGCATTTCCCCTTTAAGTGGATCATGAGTGTGTAGTACCTGCTGAAGCCAGAAGAGGGCATTAAAATCCCTAGAACTGGTTATTGAGCTGCCATATTGGTGCCAGGTACTTAATACTGGTTTTTGGCAAGAAAAGTTAAGTGCTCTTTAACTCATGAGCCATCTTGCTATCCCCTAAAGGTGTAGCCTGGGCTAGCCTCCAATTCATGACCCTTCTACCTCTGTGTCTTCAGCATATCTTAAAGGCACATAGACCCACAACCCTCCATATTTCTGATTATGTCCATTCCTGAACCTCCCTGAGTATGTGTGCCATTATCTATAGGACATTTCCTATTACTTCCTATGCATCAATTATTTGTAGGAAAGAAGTGGATTTTACAAACTGTACTGCTATGCACATCACATGCAAAACTGTGCTCCAATTGAATTATCATCTTAAACATTAAAAAAAATCAGTTAATTCAAGGAAGCATTGCAAAATATATTTATAATTCAGAAGCAAGAGGATTTTTAAATAAAGCAACAAAGACAAAAATCAAAGGTCAAGCAAATACGACGGCTTTGATCACTTAAAAATTTAGGTGTCTGCTCAGTGATGGAGGCAAACAGAAGAGAAGCTGAAGAAGAAAATCGAGCAATGTATGAAGCATCAAAGGTTCAATATCTAGAATGTATAAAGAAATATGGAAAACTAGGGAAAAGCCAGAAACTCCAAGAGGAAAATGGACAAAATGAATTGGCTCTTTACCCAAGTCTCTAGAAAATAATATAAAAAGATGCTCAAAATTACGAGTAATCAGAGGACTAGAGTTTGGAAGAGATAGTTATTATTTTTCACATGGAACAAAAGTTGTGAAAGCTGTGGACTGTGGAGAGGAGAAATGCCAGAGAATTGCTGGTGGGCGGGTGATGGATGTCGCTGCCCTGAAGGGCAATCGCTGCAGCCCACTCAGCTTATAGATGCAGCCCGGACACACGTGACTTCCAGCCCAGCATTTTCCCTTGAAGAACATGCCCCGGAGACCCCATCGCCCAGGCTAATATGGTGATAGATGAAGATTTCCATCATAGAGCTTTGATGAAAACGTGGAGGAAAACCTGTTTGTCTGTCATTACGGGGTGATAGATACACAGTGTAGATTGAGGTGCAGACATTAGGAACGGGAGACTGGGTGGTAACACAGATGCTGGTTTCGAAAAGAGAAGTTTAAAAAAAACGTAACAAAGCAAAAGTAGAATAAACTCTATATAGCGCGAGAACGTTTCTGGATCTTAGGATGCTGTCGTATAAACCACATATTATGCGGTCCTAGAACACAGGGATGCTAAAAGATGGATTTAAATGAATTGATGTTCAGAGAAGGAGAAAATGGGGGTGGGTAAAAAATTAACATAAAAGAGAATTAATGAACTAGTGGAAAGAAAACTCTTCTTTTAAATATAATTTTGTGATTATTTGTGATTGTGTGTATATCTGTGTGAGTGTATGTGTGCGGTGTGTGTAGGTGCCGGCAGAGTCCAGAACAGGATGTCAGGTCCTTCATAGCTGGAATTATAAGCATTTGTGAGCTGCCTGACGTGGGTACTAGGATTAGAACTCTGGTCCTCATGATTGAGCAGGAAATGCTCTTAATTACTGAGCCATTTCTCCAGCCCCTGGAAAACAATGTTTAAAACTGTCAAGACAAAAGTCCCAGAATGCATCTTTTACCATTACCATGCAACTTTTGGGCACGATCTGGTTAACACGGTTTGTTAACCCCGGGTGAGTTAAAGGATTCTTAGTGTCTCTTCCTTAGCAACCGCACAGATTATAGAGCCACTATTTTGTAAATTTCATAGCTTCCTCAGGAAATTTAACTGAGAGTAACACGAAGAGTAAATCCTTTTAGCTCCCACGCAGTTTACTTCAGGAGAGCCACCTTCACTCTTCAGTTGCTACGGTGACAACATTTTGATTGACAGGTGCTCAACAATTTCTTTCTGATGCTCAGGAGCCGGGATGAGTGTCTCTCTTGAGAGAGATGATGCACTTCTGGAAAAGCTTTCTAAAATAGGACATTCTTTGCCAGGTAGAAGTTTACATTTAAATGGTAATGATGGCAGGGGTTCTGTTAGACAGTCATCATGAGAAAGTCAAGATTTGTATCCCTCATTTCTGTGCTTCTCTAAACAGCCCAGACAGCTTTATCCATCATTCCTCATAGTGCTCTGGGCAGGTATAACCACCGCGGAGGAAGAGATGAACTCAGCCGGGGGCACTATAAAAGGAACTTTATGCTCTCTCCTGTGGCCCTTTTGCACCAATGAAAATGTGCTTCTTAAGCCAAATAGATTTTCCAGTAACTTCTAGACTATAAAAAGTTCTTTCCCCAACACTTCAAGTCACAAGAACGGGTCTCAGGTCATCAATTTGAAGGTGTGAATAGTTTAATAATAAAAACTCTGAACTTAACTTAAAGTTTGAGATTCCCAATTCCCTAACCAGCAGTGCTCTGGGCAAGGGACAGGTAACATCAACTTCTATATTTTCTGCCCGCTTTATCATCTTATTACACCACCTTTATATCATCTTACTTAGCTGGCTCTGCACTTTCCAGGTTTGGAGCTGGAAGCAAGAAAAATAAATAAGAGAAAGTTCTTCCTTCATAGACAAAGGCACAGAGCAGAAAGTGAATGGACCTAGATGTTTTAAATGGTTTTGGTGGCATAAGGCAGGTCCTTGTCCCCTAATTTTGAGTTGATCACCTTAGATGAAGAAAGGCAAATTTACAGGCTCAAAGTTTCAAGGAAGCTTGTTCAGAATTGGCCTTGACATCAGACCAGTCTGGACAAAGAAGGAAGAAAACATTTTAGGGAGAGAGAGGGGAATGAGCCAGGACCTGCTGGTAGGAGGAAAAGTCTACCCAGCCTCTGTCTCAGGTCAGGAGGGTGAGGAAGGGGCTGGATGTTTGCCATCTTCATTATCTACCTGTAACCCCTTTCCCTGTATGTTTGTCTATCAAAGATCTATCTAGCCCCTATGCTCCTGATACAATCTTTAAATTAGAGGGCACAGTAGAACATGAACACAGGCTGTGTGAAAGGAATGGTGTGTGTGTGTGTGTGTGTGTGTGTGTTTAATCCTGGCTGGCCTGAACCTTATTATGTAGTACAGAATGGTCTTAGACTCCTGTCCTCTAAGCTATCTGCTTCCTGAGTGCCAGGGTTCAAGGCATGTACCACCACTTTTGGCCTTTCTTCACTTTTATTTCCTTAGATATTTTAAACAAACAAACAAACAAACAAACAAACAAACACAGAGACAGAAACAGAGACAGAGACAGACATACAGACATACAGACATTCCTTTTTTATTATTTGACTGATTATTCCCTGATATGGAGTATAGTTATATATGGAGAGAGCATCAGAGGTATATATTATATGAAAAACTGAAAGTGAAGAAATGGAAGGTTTGTAACCAAGGAACTTCTGTGTGTTTAAGAATGTGGATATGCTTATGGCCCTGATATGATCATTACACATGTGTACACACACAAAATTGTCACATGATGTTCAATGTATTTGTGTAATTATTTTGATATTACATATCAAAACTGAAATAACTAAAAATAAAAAAAAAAACAATGGTTTTCTTGAGATGAGATGTTTGCATTCTTAAAATATCAGATTAAATCATGCTTGGAAATACAGTTTGAGAGAGTTATTGATAAGCTCTTTGATCAAGAAGACCTGCCTTCCATATTTTAAAATTAAGATTATATATATATATATATATATATATATATATATATATATATATATATATATATATATATATATATATATATAAAGGCAGGCACCTTTGGCCTCTTTCCTTCAATCCCTCCTTTCTTCTTTCTAGCTAATTAATGCATCCACTGAGCTCAGTGTGGCAATATTCCCAGCTAGAGATGCTAGATTCATCAGCACATACCAGAGGCATGATCATGTGACAGAGTGCTGGCCAATGAAATACGAAGCGACGGGTTCTAGAAATGGTCTGAGTCTTTTGTTTTTATTTTTGTTTTTGTTTTTCTTTTAACATACCATCCTTCCTCCTTGACTGTCTTTTTTCTTCCAACATGGAGTGTCAATAAAGACTTATAAGACCTCACAAGCAAGATATAGGCATCTTACAACCCAGTGGCAAACGCCTTATATGAAGGGTGTTGAGGGGAAAGACTACAGTGGCACTGTTGACAGCCTCAATAGCTGAGCTCTCTGTGAACAAACGGACATACTTTAAGTCATCATCAGTAGGAGGGTTTTGCTGCCAAATGTGTGCTTAATAGTTTCTTGAATATTAGTTGTAATTCACCATAGTAGGAGGTGATGTTGCATTCTTGAGCTGTTCTCAATCACATTTAATCTTCTCTGAGTATGTATGTACATACCTACTTGATAGAAAATCCATCCCAAGTCAGTTATGTGGGTCCATCCTAAGGATTCCAGGTTTATGAGAAAATCTCTCTCTCTCTCTCTCTCTCTCTCTCTCTCTCTCTCTCTCTCTCTCTCTCTCTCTCGGTGGTGCACACCTTTTTTTTTTGTTGTTGTTGCTCAA
Organism: Mus minutoides; assembly: GCA_902729485.2. Classification (NCBI taxonomy): domain Eukaryota; kingdom Metazoa; phylum Chordata; class Mammalia; order Rodentia; family Muridae; genus Mus; species Mus minutoides. The sequence continues at coordinate 799,187 of LR749571.1, forward strand.
AATAAAAACTCATTTATTTTTTTCCTTATTCACTTTTTCTTCTGCTCACTGCCCCCTCCTGGCCACCCTTTCCCACAAGCTTTTCCCCTCCCCTTCTCCTCTGATTGGCCCCCTGAGTATCCCCCCTACCCTGGTACTTCTAGCCTTTTCGGATTAACCTTTAATCCTCTCACTCAGAAGGCAGAGGCAGGTAGATCTTTGAGTTCTGAGTTTGAGGCCAGCCTACAGAGCGAGCTCCAGGACAGCCAGAGCTACACAGAGAAACCCTGACTGGAGAAACAAAACCAAACACAAACCCCAGGAAGATGGTAGATTCCGGATACATGGTGGCTGCACTCGCCCAATCTGTACCTTATTTCCATGTCACCGTATAAAGAATCTTTATACAAAATGGAAAGATTTTTTTCTACAAAAATGGCTGTTCAGGCATTGATTGGGCCACAGGCAAACACAGAGGTATCTGTACAACCCTCCGCCCTCTTGACTGGAGGCGTGTCCACCAAGTGCAGAGGTCTAGCATCAGGTATCTGTGTCTCCCAAACCCCACCCCATCCTGACAGCTAGTCCCAGGACTCTTCACCCTCCTCTAGGATCTAGAAGTGTCCATCGAATCTACTTTGGTAGTCCCAGCACTCCTTCCTCTAATGGAGGAATCAAGCTTAGTTCTCAAGACGATGGCAAATGCTCTTACGTGGAGGAGAAAGCTGAGGCACAAAGGGCCGAGGCTGAATCTGTCCAGCTGCCAAGCCACTGGGAAGGACTGGATGGGCTGATGACAATCTGGCACCCCTCCCAGCCCCCCCCCTCTCTCTGCTTCTCTTGAGTTTTCAACCCAGAAACCAATCAGCTTCCCAGTGAGCATAGGTTAACCCATCACAACCCTTAGTGGTAGAGTGAGGGTGGGAAGCGGGCGGTAACTGTCAGTCTCCCTCTCCCCCTCCCTCTCCCTCTCCCTCCCTCTTCCTCTCTCTGTCCTCTGGCCTTAAACTCAGTACTTAGCTCAGGTAGTGCAATGAAGCCTAATGAAGAAAAACTGTGGCTTTTTAAAAAGAAAGTAAACTACCTTAAGCATCTTTTGTCTTCTCTCATATTAAATAGAGGGTTGTCATTTCTGCTATGACTTTGCATCTACCATTTGCCTCGTCAAGACTCGGTAACAAAAGAAAAGAGATATTAACTAGGGAAAAAAATTGAAATCATTAGGGGAAAATGTGATATTATAACAAGAGAATTGTAACAATAGCACATAGCATAGCTGGCAAATGAATTTTAACTTTGAGTTCCCTAGATGCTCTTTAGTGAAATATATTTCAATCTAAAAAGAAATAGGGTCCCTGCCAACCATTATTAATGCTTACTTGCCTTTTAATTGATGCACATTCTTGGAAAATGCCGTGTGCATCTGGGGAAATATAATGCACACAGCATAACCATAAATCTTTTTTGAGATCCTGGGTATTTTACTCTTTTAGTCACCCACCATCTTTCTGGTTTACTGCCTCCCTTTTCTTTGCTAAACATTGATGGTAATGCACACATTTTCTTTTTCCAGTAAATCACCCTTTCATAATTTGGCTTCCTCTCCATCTCGGATTCCCATCAGAACGGCTTCACCTCAGGCATATTGCAACCAATTTCCCCGTAATTAATGCCATATCTGCCTCCGAGTCCATTTCAACTCCCAAATGAAAATTGATGAGGCAGCCAACCACAGATGAGGCTCACATATCACGGATGAAAGTATCAGGCTGGGTTCCGGGCTTTGACGTCGCAGGACTGGATCATAACGGGGGAGGGGAGAGTTTGCTGGTCTTTTCGGTGCACATTGCTTGGAGTAAGTGTCTGTAAATTGCCATTAGCAGATGAAGAAAAAGATTTTATATGACCCCTATCAAATTCTGCCAGAAAGACTAATGTTTAAAGGGGGCTGTGTTACAGGAACTGAGGCTCCACAGCACATGAAATAATGTGTCTAGACTTGATCAAATGAGCCACACAGTGCCACAAAAGTCACAGGCAAAGAGTGACTGCCCACTTAGGTCATTTCTCCCTACCCAAGCGGGATGCAAATGGTTCAGCAGTATAGTCGCATGCTGCTTAGGGAACAAGGAAATCAAGCCCTTCACCCACAAGCCTCAACTTCAGACTGCAGGGTGGGGGTTACCAGGAAGATAAACGTATAGGGTGACCATGTACCTAAGGGCAAGAGCAAGAACAGACTTGTTCTGTTTGTTTATTCACTAGGTTTTATTTACCTGTTTTCTAGGCTCTTTTTGATGAATGAGAACAAACTGAAAAAAAAAGAAAGAAAGAAAAGGAAGGAAGGGAGGGAGGGAGAGAAAGAGGGAGGGAGGGAGAAACCATTTTTTTTTTCCTCGTTAGGCTGATGCTCTTAGGGCAGAGTGGGAGGGGACAAATAAGTAGATGTTCATTGAATAGAAGGCACTGAAAGCTGTCACCAGAGTAAGGGTGATGTATAGTCAAGCATGCAAGCAGGTGTTTATGCAAGAAGCGTTTGGCAAGTATTCAGGGTGTCTTTGTGTCTATCTGTATGTATACATGCATCCATGTATGTATGTATGTATGTATGTATGTATGTATGTATGTGCATGAAAGTGACCATGAAAAGAACATTGGAGCTTTTAGACGGAGCTAGTGGCCACATTCAGAATGAGGGACTGAAGACAGGGTGGAGCGTTTCAGACACACAATAGCATGTTTACTATCTTCAAAAAGTTAACCATTACTATAACAAAGGTGTGAGGGGCATGAACACAAAGGTTAGAGGAAAGCTTCCAGATGCTAATCCCCCAAATATTTGGCCATCAGTGTGAATAAGGCAGGTGTGAATCTGACTGTGAAAATGTGCATGCATGTGCACATGTATGAATCCGTGTGCATGTATGTACATTTGTGGGTATTTCATCAGCAGTGTGTGCCTTTTGTTTGGGCGTTTCTTTGTCAGGTTTCTTAACACGTCTCAAAAATGAAATGTAGACATAAGTTCTTTCCTGCTCCTAAGACACCACCTTTGGGCCTCTCCAGGAAAGGACTTAATATCCTAGTTGGAATTTCCTGGTTTTAGCTTCTTTCACTAGTACTCGAAGCTATCATCCAAGAAGTGTCAGGGTGTTGAGACATGGAATTCCAGAGCACGTGTCTGTTTTAGAACAGTGTGCCCTCAGAGGGAACATAAATCACACTAACTTACTAAATTCACAGTCAGCCTCACTCAGCCTCTGGCACCCTGTAGCATTTCCAGGCTGCCTGTGAGTCGTGAGTAGCATGGTGTCGGGAGTGTGATAAGAGGCATACAGGAGAAACCTCATGTGACCTCTAGTCAAGAACACACTACAGAACTAATGCATATCCAAAAGAAGAGCCTGTGTCTAAAGGTATTATATGATGGTGATGATGGTGGTGGTGGTGGTGATGGTGGTGATGATAATGTACATTGGGCTTAGTACTACTACTTTTGTTATACTCTCTAAGCTGATTTGTTTTCATAATTTATTGCCAGGAATAAAACTATTAGTCTCAAAAGTGAAAAGCCAATTTTATGATTATCGAAAATCTTAAAATTGATTGATGATAATGATGATGATTTCCTCTGAGTTAGAAATTCCTAAAGGTGTTTTGGGAGGAATGCTATATATATTACATGCAGTTTTCAGCATTTTAACCTCAAGGACATCAAATGATTGGAAGGGATTCAAAGAAGGGTAATAAACGCTGATGGGGCTGGCTGAGCTGGCTAGCCACCCGAGAAGACAACGCTGTCAGCTTCGCTGAGGAAGCACCTTCCTGGGGCTGCGCTGGCTTCCCCCCACCATCCCACTCATGCACAAGGGCTGAGGGCATTATTCACGGCCCACTGGCCCTGAGGCAGCTGTTGCATCTTCAGAGAAGCATAGCGTGAGCTTGTTCAGAGGTCAGAGCCATTTGGAGTGAACCCTGCTTCTCCTGCCTTCTACTGTAGCCCCCTGAAATTGATCTAATTATATAAGGAGGGGAGGCTTACATGTAGGAAGGTCAATCTTTATCATGTGCTATGATTTATGTTTATTAATAGGAAAATAAAACCTCATTTAGTTACAAAGTTGCCATTCCCGAAGTCGGTAATGAAAACGAGTTTAAGATGGTCACTTAATCTTGCTTTCACAAAACAATGAGACGGTTGCTCATTGGTCTTTCAGAGTCTGGATCTATGAAAGGCATGAAAGGCTTTGGGGGATACCCGTAGTGCAGCTTCTGAGTCTGGGGGACCCGACAGTTCAGTTTGAGGCAAGCTGGGGCCTGGGAGACAGCCCACACTCATGGGTTTTTACATCTCATCACAGAAGACCCTAGAAGGGAAAAGCAGTAGAAATCCTTTGCCAAGCTTACCCCAGTTATGGGCTTGAAGACGGTGACCCAGAGCTCTGGAAGGCTACAACGTCCTGCAGTTTAGTTGCCTTTCTCTCTGTTTTTAAACGGGAATTGCTCTTTGTCTATATCTTCATCTGCTTGAACCCAGTTGTATGGGGAAGCCAAAGGGCTTAGAATGAGGTTGCCCAGTGCAGTGATTTGAATGAGGAAACCCCTTCGTGGGCTTGGGTGACGGAACACTCAATCCCCCATTGGTAGTACTGTTTGGGGAGGGTTAGGTGGTGATGGTTGCTGGCAAAGTGTGCAATGGGCTGGCTCTGAGAGGAGATATTCTTACCCTGCCTTTAGTTTGCTCTCTCTGCCCCCTTGAGGTTGAGAATATGATCTCTCTGCTTCCTGCGCTGGGCCCCACCCCTGCCTGCTGCCATGCTTCCTGCCATTATATGCTATTCTTCTGAAACCATAAGTTTAAATAAACCTTTCTTTAAATCATTTGCCTTGGTCATGGTGTTTATGGACAGCAACAGAAAAGTAACTAATTTACTCAAGGTTGTGTAATAAGTTTTAGAGACTCAGGATGATCATTGGGAATCTCAGACTCCAAAAGTACTTGCTATTTTTCCATGTCACCTGACTCCAAACCTTAGGCTTGATGCTTTCTAATGAGCATGGAGATAAAGGGTGGGGCTTATGTTCAGTCCTCAGAAGCTCTGCGTTAGAACTCTCTCGTAACTCTACCCACAATCTCCCCCTACGGCTAAGAACCATAGCAGATCCAGCTAGAAAGACATCACAGGGATTACATGGACATAATGAGATATCTGCTCAGTGCCTCCAAACCAACCAGAACACTGCCTAGCTGAACATTTAAAGGTGGGAAGTCATCGAGATATAAAGACAGAATGGTGAGACAAGTGGAGAAGTTTGAAGAGCAGAAGAGACTATGGTCAACACCTCGCTAAGGAAGGTGGATGTCAGTAAGCACTCTGAGCACCCATGAAGGTGTTGGGGCACCAGGATGAGTGGAGACAGCAGAGTCGGGGAGAGAGACATGGACAAGAAACTAGAAGGAGACTGAGCCATTAGAGCCAAATAGCCACAGAACCAGAGACAGCAGAGCAGAGCTAACAGGTGAGAGGGACTACAACATAGCAAGGAAAAGGATGCTATGTGTTGTAATTGATTTCTAACAGAAAGCTATTCTAGTACAAAATCCAGCGGCCATTAAAAAAATAGACAGATGATAATTAACAGAAATATGTCACCCTGAGAGCTACATACAGGGTAGCACACATAAGAAGAAGACAACAGCAGACTTGAGGACTGGTGAGGTTCTGGCTTCTAGTTCATGGATGACTGTTTTCATGTCCTTTTGTGGTAGAAGGAAATGGAGACATTCCCCCAGGCTTATATCATGAGAATATTGATCCCATTTATGAGAGCAGAGCCCTTGTGATTTAGTGCCCTCTTTCTCTTTCCCACTCCCTACAATCATTTGGGGATAAGAATTTCACCATATACTTTTGGGGGAGACAACTCAAGCATCACCTTACAAATCTCAGTGGTTCCCAAGGATGACATCACTGGCTCCTGGCCGAGCTGTAACCAGTGCTTAGGATAATGAGGCTGAGCCATCCAGAGCGTTTTCAGTTATGAATGTATTACATGGAAGACTTCAGAGATGTGCAGTAAATTCTGGGGGTAGTTTAATAAAATCTAGTAGAAATTTAAGTTTTTATCAGTGAAAGCATAAACATGCCACTATTTGCAAGTATACCCAGTTTCCAGTTATCCCAGGTTATTGAAGGATAGCCAGAAATCACTGTTCATGTTTGCAAAGGGATAGGTGTGCACGTGAGCTCATTTCAGAGACTTGACTCTATTGCTGGAGGAAGGTATGCTATAAGGACTGAGAGACCTTACAAGGGTGGGGTAAAGGTTGGGGAGCACAGAGGCATCCAGGACATGATGAGATTTGTTTGCATTGAATTAAATGTAAGGTAGTGTAGTTATGACAGGCTACCATAGGAAATAGTATTGGGATAAGACTTGATAACAAGTTGAGAACTAGGATAAGGGAGTGGGGTCTCCATCTCAGCCACAAAACATAAAGGGATGAGAAAATAAACAATTAGAGCCAGGCAGTGGTGACACATGCCTTTAATCCCAGCACTCGGGAGACAGAAGCAGGTGGATCTCTGAGTTTGAGGCCAGCTTGTCTACAGACCAAGTCCAAGAAATCCAGGGCTACACAGAGAAACTCTGTCTCTAAAAACAAACCCAAAAGCCCAAACCAAACTAATAACACAAAATTAATACCCCAAATCCAAAATGGACAAAACAGCTAATTTTTCAAAAAGTCTAATTTTTAGACTTTTTGAATTTTTTGAATCTAATTTTTCAAACAGCTAATTTTTCAAAAGCCAATAAATGACTTTGAAGACCTCTCAGAGAGGAAGGGTAGAGTGAGGGATTCGATTGCAGAGTGAGGTTACAAAGTTGTAGGGGTAAAAGAAAAAGGTCAGGTTCATGACTCAAATGGCCCTGTCCATCACTGATGCAAGAGACATAGAGGTGAAATAGCTCTAGGGAGGATGCAGATAAGTTGCATTATGACGCTGCCACATCTGAGATGTATCTGGGCCCTCAAATTGTATATTCAGCCAAGAACTAAAAAGACATAAAGACCTACATTTGGGCAGAAGTCTGGTATAGCATTAAGACATGGTAGATTGTCACACATAGGTGCTTCTGGGAGCTGTGTATAGGTGAACCTGTCCCAAGAATGCACATATCAAGAAGAGACAGGTCAAGGGCATGTTAAGTAACAATGAGAAGCAGTGGTGACGTTTGTTAGCCACTCTGCTAAGAAGCCTGCCGGTGTTATGAAATGAACCTTTAAAAGAAGACTAAAAGGCTTGTTTTACTGTCATTTTTCTTTTACAGATAAGAAAATGGACATCTATGGTGGTTAAGTAAGCTGGGATTTACATGCAGCAAGTTCAGCGCCGAATCCAGACACAAAGCCAGGAAGTCTGGAAGCAAAAGAGACAGAATGGCTCTGGAGAGCATAGGGCAAGAATCAGATTTTAGTGTCATGATTCACACACCGTGATCTTGGCTAGCACTTGGGGGTTGGCAGTGTTAGATTAGCTTGCTAACCACTGTGTTCTCTCCAAAGAGCCACAGTAGTTTTATGGAGAGTGAAGATAGATGGAAAAGAGGATTAACTTCCCAAAATCTGAGCTATTAAAAAAAGGGGGGAAGGGAGGAACACTCCCTGAAGAAGGCACAGGGCTCAGTCAGAAGGCTCCTTCCACGTGCCCCATTACAGGAGAAGGCAGAGGAGCTCCTTCCTAGGAGGGAAAGGCCCTTAAGACAGAAGAAAATTCCAGGTCTAAAAATAACGGTGATTTGCACTTGAAATGATTTAACACATTTGAAATTGCTTTTATACGCAATGTGTTGTGTAGTTGCTAGAACAATCCTGTGGAGTAAACAGGTGGCATCCACCATTTATAGATACTGCAATGAAGATTCAGGAGCAGATTAAAAATAGACTGAAGAAAGTCAGTGCAGAAAGACAGAGAGGGTCCTTCGTCACTCCAGCTAGAACGGAGACTAGGAATAATGGGTGGATTCTAGAATAGACAGGGAGGGAGGGTTTCCAAGTGAGATGGTTGCTAATGGAATGCCTGGGCTGAGTTTGGGTAAGAATTTGTAGGAGGAAGAAAAGGGGACTCGGGTTTTAGCTACTCATCAATGTATGTCTAGCGTCTGATATGCATGACATATGTGACTGCATGTGATTGAGGATAACTCTTCATGAAACCTAACAAAACATCACCTCACTTAAAACATGTTCAGGATGTGTGTGTGTGTGTGTGTGTGTGTGTGTGTGTGTGTGTGTGTGTGTGTGTGATTATTTTTTGTAAACTGACTCTGTGTTTTTGAGTGAGAACATTGTAGATGATAACTTTGCACTAAACTGTCAATGACTGGGTGAGCTTGAGAGAGAGAAAGAGAGATTTGAAAAACGACCGTAAAGTTTAGCTTTGCATCCATAATACACAGAGACATGTGGATGTTCTTAGACATCGAAAGAAGTCTGAGGTTGTTCACAGTATTTGAGCTTTTTCCCCCGAGACCCTTTGGCACCCAGATTATGGTGATGCCTGAACTGCATGTGGCTGGAACATAGAGCTTAAGAATTCTTTCAGTGTATGGTCTGTGCCTTCTGCACCGAATCCACAGTGGTTTTGTTCACAAGGGGGACTCTTGCTGCTCAGAACTGAGGTCAAAATTTCTTTCTGTTGTATTTGTGAGGATCCCAATCTCAGTTCCACAGAGGATCACAGACAACGTTAGCAGAAAGACAGAAGGAGAGAGATGCTAGGCGCATCATGCTAGCTAGATGGAGAGGGGCTTCTGCTTCCTTCGATTGATTTAATAACCACTGAGGCTGGAAGCCAGGCAGAGCTTGGGTGGAGATTGCAGAGAAAGTAAAAGAGGCTCAAGTTTATCAGGCTGAAATGTTCATTGAGGTGACCCCAGTCTGAAGCTACTCGTGTTAGCGGAGGATTAGATTCATCAGCATGCTCCTGACATGCCCTTTGGAAAGTGTGTTAACCATTTTATTTAAGAGGTGGCATTTCTTCCAGGTTCTCTCATTTGCATACTTGTGATTTCATTTGCATATATTTTACTGTGCTGTGCTCTGGAAATAATTCACTTATTTCATCCCCTTCTTTAAATTCTGTTCACCCTCTACAATAACCAAGGAATACAGAAGACCAAATATGGAGGGGAATATTCTTGTTAGGAAGGGAGATGACATTTCCAGAGCACAAGTACATGACTTGCCACGAGTTTCCTCCCTTGTTTGTGTGGTAACTAACCCTCCCCTGCTCTTGCCTACTGCTGCATTACAGGAGACCAGGCTTTCCCCAGTTCCTAACTGATTTTCTGATCTCCATCCCAAACTATCCAATTCAATCTACTGTCTGCCTTCTAAATATTTCCCTATGCATCTAGGGCTCAGGGCCTTTAAATGTAGCAATCAAATCAAAAGTTACTCACTCTGTTCATCAAAGTCCAGATTTCATTTAGAATTAATATTTTATGTGTATTAGTGTTTGCTTTGCATGTAAGTCTGTGCACCACATTCGTGCCTGGTATCTGTTTACACCAGAAGAGAATGTTACATTTCTGGAATTACCAAGAGTTGTACACTGATATATGGGTGTTGGGAATGCAATCTTGATCCTCTGCAAGGTCAAGTGCTCTTAACGACTGAGCCATTTCTCTAGACCCTTATTCCAGAGTCTCAATTTGTACCATCCTATCTTGAGATTGACAAGATTAATATCTGTATTTCTAATCGGAAGTCCCTTATGCCAACACTGCTCCCATTTTCCTATCTCCTGTGAAGGATTTTGTCCCCATCTGTTCAGTTCCCTCTTGGAAATTAGGGAAATAATTTAAAAAGTGAGAGTAATGACAGCATTAGAGGGGGGTAATTACTTAATTATTTTTCTTTTTTTTAAGACGCAGGGAAGGCCAGAGATAGAAAATAAATAAAGACTTTAAAGAAGAATGTGATTTTAGAGAAAGAGTTAAGAGAACATTGTTGAAAATAAAGCTAAGAAGCTTCTGGGCCATTTGCTAACTCACACCAGCCAGAGTCTGGTTCTGGGGGCAGAAAACTAAATACGTAATGCTCATCATGAAGATTCAGGAGCAGATTCTGAAGTGAGTGACAAGCTGGGCAGAAGACCATGGGGTGGAGTCAAGAGATTCTTGGGAGATCAACATGTTATGAACTGTTGGCAACTGGAAAGAGCTTTCTAGAGAGAAGGCAGAATCAGGGGTGGCCTCTGAGGTTTGACCTATATAACCTTGTTGACACCGAATCAAGACAGAGAAGGGGATAAAGACTAAGTGTGGAGAGACTGATATGCTTTTCATGGGCTCGTTGCAAGTTTTAATGGCTCTGCTAAGCTACTGGAGGTGTAGCATGCCGGTTGCTTGGGAAACTCTGAGATAGAGTTAGAGGCCTAATTAACTAAGGTGCTTCAGTTTGGAGGCTGGGTAGTTACTTTCCTGAGTTCTGGGAAATACACATTACAAAATCAAAACAGACAAATACCAGAGTCCATGGAAACATTACAAGATGAATATGAGACGCAAGGTCAAGTTGAGGCTTGTCTAGGATAGCAGCACACTTCACTTTTTTCCCAGAAGTTCCTTTTAACTACTGCACAGGATGTGGCAGCTGCCTGGATCACAGGTAAGTTGTCTTATAACGTGTTTTGTTATAAGACAAAATATCTGTGATTTAGGAAAATCTACTGGGCTTAAGTCCTGGGATCTGAGAGTTTCCAGTAACAGGCTGCAGGCAACTTTTCTAATAATCCCTTGACAAAAATCAAATCAATTTCATTGGATTGCTATGTCTTTGGTTTTTCTGGGAGTTAAGGTGGAAGTTTGTGCAACTGCAGTTTTACCTGGGCTTGGAAGATCCTGATCCATCCCAAGGTCCCCAGGATGGCTGCCCTTCCTCGTTGCCATGGAGGAAAGACTGGATCAGGTAAAGTTCATAAAAAGGAGAGTTTTCTCCTCTTATTGTATGAACTTTGTTTAACTTTCTTTTTTATGTTTATACACTTAAGTGATTTCTTAAAGAGGTCAACCTTAAGAGGGCAGGATTTTCCACATCATTAGGTGCAGGCAAGGAAAAGCTTTCCAGATTGTAAATCTTACAAATAGATTAATGGAATGGTGTTTCTGTGAGCCCTTATCTGGAACATGGGAATGGACTCTCACTGGGCTGTTATTATCTAGGACTCTTACCTATCTCTGCTAAAAGCTTAGCTGAGTAGTACTAGAGCCAGAAATAGATGAATGGCAGACTCTAAATCAGGATGCATCTCTCCTCACAAAGAGCATCTCTTGAGTGTTTCTCTATCTGGGTTTCAGTCCCTACTTCTAAGCAACATAAAATCCTTACAGGCTCCGTGAAAATGTCTTTAGTGCAGTGACCTACGTTTGTTCCTAATTATCCATCAACCTTTGATGACTGGGAGATATTGGGAGGTGAGACGTGAAAGGAATAGAGGATTGGAGGATATATGTGGACAACAGTTGTAGGGTGGGATGAACAGCCTCGCAGATTTCCTGAGAGCGGCTCCCATAAGACTGTTCTTTTCATTTGTTGAAACTTTCCAGGTTTATACCTGCCATGAGTTTAAGGCATTTTTGGCAGACTATAATACATAAAAATGAAAATAACATAACATAAATATATTGTATTGCAAAATATCATGAATATGAATAAACACTTAAAAATATCCACTTTGTTGACCAAGACATGATTGGCAGATTTATAGAACTATCCCCTATTCATATGCACATCCCTTTCTGGCTGTAGCCTCTTCATGCAACAGAAGACATAATTTTCACTTTTATGACAGTCATAGGCATCCATAAATGTTGCCATTTTGAATTTTCTATAAGTGGAATGTGTACACACACACACACACACACACACACACATATATATATATATTCATTTCAGGACATTAAGTTCTAATGTCTTAAAGAAGTTTGTTTCCATGTTACATCCCCAAAGCATTAGTTATATTTAATATTTTAATCCATAGTTCATTTTAATTTCATGAATATGAGGTATAAAAGTTAATAACTCAATGAAAAATACAGAGTCAATTTAAATATTTAATCAATAAAATAATTTATGAAAATTTTAGGCTACACTATTAAATGAAAAATACTACTTATTTCAACATATAAAAATACATAGGATCAGAAAACATGAAAGTAGAATCAAAATAATTTGAGAACCAATTTAAGATTGCTTACCTACCCACTGACTCGGTGCAAGAACCACATTTGTGGAGGTGGCATAGACGACTGGGTTCTCGGAATTCAGATTGCTCTCCACAATTTCATGAGTCAGCATGTTGGTTATAGGGGACAAGTTGTCTCTAAGTAAAGGAATCATTTTGCTCTTTGTTTCTAGGGCCACCAGATTCACTTTGCTACTAGAATCTTGAAGTTGAGACTTAAAAAGCATGAAACATCAGAAAACTGATAAGTTATTTAAAGTAAAACTTATCAATGCTTATAACTATCATATTATCCTTTTGCATATATACCTGGCTTGCTGTGCGCAGTCTTATACCTTTATTATTCATCTGTGCCACTCTTTGATATGGTTGTCGTTTCCATGGCACTGCACGTGTTACTGTTTCACAGGACCCAATTCCTTATCATTTTATCATTGGTGTGAAGAGTTCCCATTGCTTTTTTTTTTCAGGTACCCACATTGTTCTTTTTTGATATTGAACCTTATTAAATATAACAAGGTTTGAAAGATATCAATAGCCTGGAAAAAATCTTTTTTTTCTGGAATTATTATCTATAATCTCATTTAGCCAAACCTACCTTCTTTAATTAATTAATTTCTATTATATATTTTTTGACACAACATTGCATGTGTACAAGTCCTGCTGTGTCTGCATGAGCTGTTCCCCTGATGTCCCTCAGCACTTCCGGCTCTTACAATTCTCCTTCCTCCTCTTCCACAAAAAATCTCTGAGCCTCAAGAGGAGAGTGCTTTGATGAAGGCATCCCACGTAGGCTGGAGTGAGCCAAAGCCTTTCACTCTTCACACCATCCAGTTAGTTCCCATCTGCTGCAAGAGGAACCTCTGTGATGTGAGCTGAGTGAAGCTTTGACCTGTGGGTATAGCAGCAAGTCAGTGGGGGTCATTTTATTGCTGAGTTTATAGTAGTGTTTGGTTTTCCCATAGACACATGGCATACCTAGTCTCAGGTTCTTTTCCACCTTAGCACTGTACATATGTGTTTCAATCCAAATAACCACAGATTTTATGTAGCTAGTAAGGGACCATGGGGGAGGAACAATTCTTACAAGGAAAGGGAAAAAAAAAAAAAAAAAAAATATATATATATATATATATATATATATATATATATATACATATTGATGATTATATGTAAGGTTTTGAACACTCAGGAATGTACACAGTGCCAGGCATTGAGTGCTAGTCTTTCCTATGAAGTAGGAACTAAGATAGTCCCTGTTTTCAGATGAGAAACTGGGGCACAGCTCTGGTTTCTCTTCTGTGCAATCGTGTAGCTTTCTAGTACCATAGCTAAAATTTGACCTAGATAACCAGATTCCATGCTTATGTGTACTCCCATGGTCTGACCAATTCCTCAAACTATGTGCGAGATTGAAAAAACACACAGAAGGAATACTTCCATAAATAGCTTCGCAAACACTGCCTGAAGCTTAGCTCAAATCTCATGTATTGATACAACTGTCGAAACCTGTATCAGGACTCGGGCTGTATACCTGATTCCCCTGCAGCTTCCTGGGACTGTTTTATTCTTCCACTGCCAAGATGAAGACCTTGAGGAAAAGGACCTCAAAAGGCAGCCTCAGCAACTGGCTGCCGGGACTCCCCAAGCAAATAAGGTTAGGAGGAGCAGCAGCAAGCCACATGGGGCATCTCTTTCCATATTAAGAGCTACTTGTTTCCCAGCCCCAATAAATATCCTGGTAGAAGAGCTAGAAGAAAATATGTGGAGCTATCTTGACGAGTTTATGCAGCTCCCTCCTCTTGCAGATGGTGAGAACCATCAGAATTCGCTCTGAGCAGAGCTCAGCTTGCCCATACCCATCCTCCCTAAGCATCCCATCCTAGGACAGAGGCTGCCTGGGAGAGCATTTGTTTTCAGCTTTGCAGGCGCAGCTCTGAGGTGTGGCCTTGTCTTCTTGCATCCAGAAGCAAAGGCAGTCAATTAGGATCCTGATTTATTTATGCTTCCTTCGTGTTTTCAATTGAATCCCTTGTTAAGTAGGGTTCTAATAATATGATTTATCATAATAAACAGCAGGGCCCCTACCTTAATTGACTTTATCTTTTTCTCTGCAAAAAATCTTCCTGTTTCTGTGTATTTGGTAATTTGGCATCAGCCTTTTCTGTCCTTTTCAACTCCATGTTGGGTGATTAATTCTACAGGATATATATATATATATATATATATATATATATATATATATATATGTCTTAAATCATTCATTTTTTCATGTGCTAATTGCTAACTATAGTCATCCTTATTATTCTTGCATTTACTGAAATTAGCATGGCTTCAAACCATTAGCTAAGAAGAAGAGGTCTGAGGGAGAGGCTCCTGCTGTTCTCTGAATGAAACAGTTGACATATTGTTAAAAGGTTTTGATCTGACTTTAAGTTTCCAGCTCTAAGGGATTCTTAACTGTTACACACCTAGTGGTCTGTCTTAATAGACAGAGTATTTGTGGCAGCACCATTACATCCAGTCTCTGAAATGGATCGTTTCATTTCACACATAGAATCTGGATTGTCACCTATACTCATCTCAGTTGCTTCACTAGAAACCAATTTGTGGTTCCAGATTCCTCATATCAATGGCCTGGCTACATGAGTCTGTAGCAGCAGTTGTTCATAAGGTCATATTTTATAAGATGTGCTAATAGAATAATGGAATGCATTGTGATGACAATATGCTCTACAATTTCACTAGGCAGATACGATTCCATCATGAAGGTCCATCACTGGGTTTGGCAGACATCAGCTTTTCTGTGTGCCTTCCATAGGGTGGACATGAAATGCTCAGTACAACAGAATGGAGAAAGTGGGATCAAATGGGAGTTTCTAGAAAGCAGAAAGTAGAACACCCAGTGACTGAACACCTTAGCATTCACTGTGCCCACAGTTCTGTCCCACCACTACAGTGGTTTGAATAAGAATGGCCTCCACAGGCTCATGTTTGAACGCTTAGTCATTAGGGAGAGGCACTACATGAGAGGGACGAGGGGGTGTGGCCTTACTGGAGGTTATATGTCATCACAGGTGGGTTTGCCAGACCCAGTAGCTCTCTCTCTCTCTCTCTCTCTCTCTCTCTCTCTCTCTCTCTCTCTCTCTCTCTCTCTCTCTCCCTCTCTCCCTTCTTGTAGACTGTGAATCCATATGTAGAACTCTCAGCCCTATGTCTTCCTGTGTGTCACCATTCTCCATGCCGTGACAAAAAATGGACTAAACCTTTCGAACTGTAAGCCAGCCCCAATCAAATGCTTTCCTCTGTAAGGGTTGTCAAGGTCATGCTGTCTCTTCACAGCAACAGAACATTCACTAAGACATAGCCCGAGAGTTCAAGCTGCTATCCCCCCTGAATGAGACAACGTTCCTAAACCCAGCAGCGGTATTCTGATTGGCAGCCCTAAACCCAGCAGCAAGTATCCTGATTGGCAGCCCTAAAGGCTTTGTCTGTCTCTTCATCTTCCTACTGCCATAGCCCCCCCCTGCCCCCCCGAGCTTTTCCGGATCCTCCAGAGTTCTACACTGCACACCTTGCCTCCTGGTTTTGTTTTCTCTCCTCTGCTCCTCCTCTCTGGGATATGGTCTTCCTTTCGCCACCTCTCCCATTCCCTCTTTCCCTGCTTAATCATGGATGTGCCTCCAACATACCCTCTGACATATGGAACTTTGCCTTCTGATCTTTGCTTTTCTTACATAAACACGATGTCACACCGATCACGGCTTATTGATTCATTTAAAAACATATATTTATAGGGGTATTTTTATACAGAAAGATAGACTTCTGAAACATCATTGACTTTTGTTTTATTTCAATTAGCATACAGAGTAGCAGCTTTCCTCATGGCCTTTTGTCACATACTAAGTCACAGTAACCCTGTTCACTGCCCTGCTCTCGTCTCCCGCTCCTCAGCCCTGTTCATACCCTTCCCCCTTCGGTGAATACCTTACATCCTTTCCTTTCTATTGCCGGTTCTCTTAAGGCCTCCCCGCTCCCATATTTATGGCTCACTCTCTGGCTTTCTAGCCTCCGTATGCTCCCTCCCACATAAATACACAGGAGAAAAATTTAGAAGGTAGGATTTGCAGATGAAAGAACATGTGTTACTTCACCTAATATTCTCCATTCCAATCCATTTTTCTTTATGGCTGAATAAAATTGCATTGTGTGTATGTATCATATTGTTTTTATCTATCCACCTGCTAACCATCCTTAACATTTAATGATAGCAGTTAAATCATTCTTACTGTCTTCGTGGACTGTTTTTTTTTTTTTTTTTTTTTTTAGCTGTTGTGATGATTCACTGGGTAAAGGCATTTCTACCAACCCTGAGAACCAGAGCTCAAACCTCTGTACACACATACATGGTAGAAGAAGAGAACCAGCACCTACAAGCTGTCCTTTTTGCTCCATAGGCACACAGACCACACACACACACACACACACACAAATGTAATTTTAAAAATTAAAGGAAGGTTATTTTTTTCTTAAGAACTTTTATTTTTAGAGAGGTCTTAGGTGCCCTTATATCTACTGAGTTTCACGAACCAGGAAGTTGTTCAAGAGTCCATGCATATTCCAGTGGTCAGCCCCTATAGAGTTTAGTAATTGCCTTGACCTATCTGAACTGTGGTTTTCAGTACCCACAAACGTTTCCTCTTTTGGCCAGACTGAGTCCATTGTGTAATTGGCACACCCTGATAGTTCTAATGTGGAGAAGAAGACACGAGCATCCTCCAGGGATCGATAGGGATTGATTTCCAAAGAAGGAATTGATTACACTTCAGGCAATGGACTGCTTTAGGGAGGAAAGCCAAGTCAATGAGGCAGATAAAAGGGGTTTTTTTTTCTATAAGCACTGATGCAATTAGGAACTCATTTTAATTGGAAAGGTGCAGAACTCTCACACATTTTTCTCTGGCCTTCATCACAAATAGGGACAAGTTCTGAAAAATGAGGCAAAGGTTCACTTTGGAGGAACTGTATTGCATAGTTATTAATGCCAGCTCTAGGGAAAAGAAAGTGTTTTAGCAGATCCTGTCCTGTACTGCAACATACCCTGGCTTTCGAGCCACAATAATAAGCAGCTTATTCATATGGGAATATTGAAGATTACCAAGAAGGTACTGCCATTACTTGTCCCTTGAAGGCTCTACCACCTGCAGCTCTTACCCCTCAATTTTAAAACTCAAATTTATCAGGGAGAAGTGTATCTCTTCTGGGCCAACGCATATGACTATTTGAGTGACACCTTAAATGCAAACGGCTGTTTTACTTTAGCCTTCATAGGAATCAAATGCTTTGATTTATTGAATCAAGGTGGGACACAAGAATCTGTGTTTTACAGCATTGCCACCAAGTCTAGTATGTGTATGATATTCTGACAAGTAGTATTCCAACTGTATTAATCACACAGGAATAAGACCTTGTTTATTAAGTGTCTTCAGTTTATTTGGTGGTGCTTTCCCAAGCACAGTGTGTTGAGAGTTTAAAAACAAGCCCCCCCCCCCCCCAGAGGGCCATGCAGGAACAGAGCCTGCAGTATAGAATGGTTGCCTGCAAAGAGCTAACTCTGACTACACTGAGTGATCAGAGGTAAGCTTCAGTGAGCTGGGTATATGTGGCCAGCAGTGGGGTGACGGGATGTGAATGGAGAGACAAGCTGGAGTCTCTTTCTGGGCTGTGTAAGAATCAGTGTTTCCTTTCCTTTTGCACCCTTATGCATGCCAGCCATTCCCCATACCCCACAAAATGGCTCCCAATGAGCTCCACCTTCTAGCAGCCACATCCTTGGGGAATACCCTACTCTTGTAGAATTTGGGCCTGGTGGCTTATTTCTAATGCAAAAACAGAAAAAAACCCACAACAACAACAAGAAAAAACAGGACTAGGTTATAAATGTGGACTAGGTTATAAATGACTCTAACTTCCACTTCACACACACATTCCCTGAGGAAGTAAATCACAACTCTGAGCTGCCTTATTGAGATGTCTGTGACTGGAAAGAGAGGGACATCTCTAGCTCTTAAGAATCCAGGCTCTGAGTGTACTAGATCGCAAGGCACACAGTTCTGTCAAAACCATAAGAGTGAGCTTGGTAGTGGGTCCTCCCCTGAACTAATGTTTAGAAATCATACCTTCAGCCCACCCCTCAGTTGCAGGCTTGTGGGAGATCTTTAGTCAGAAGTCCCAGCCAAGCCATGCCTAAATCTGTGCCTGTCCCTGAATTAAAAATGTGCGACAGTAAATAATGAAGTTTTAAGTCAGCAAATTTTGGAACAATCTATTAGGTAATAGTATTGGTTAACTACAGATTTGGGGGATGGAGAGTCTGGAGAACAATGTGAACAAGGAACGGTGAAGAATTAATGAGCTCACGATGAAGCTGCACCATGGCTTTATTCAGAGACAATTCTTCCTGCAGGGACTGCATCTGTCCCCCATTCCTCTGCTAATATTGAACTGCTAAGCCTTGAAGCTTGTTCCCTTAAATCTACAAGAATATTAGCATCACTATCTCCAGGCTGCTCATGATTGTCTTTCGTAAGACTTGTCACTGAGAGAGTAACCATCACTAATGGGGCCAGTGTCTCTCACAGTGTCCAGTTACTGGACAGTGGCTGTCACTAGAATACAAAAAACTCTATAACATTTCTAGGACTCAAAATTGTGCAGCTACTGTGGAAAACACCATGACACTCTCACATATATTTCAATGCAATGCAGATAGAACCTATGAGACAATTGTACCTCTAGGTATCTTTCCAAGACAAACATCTAATGTTCAAATAAAACTTACATTCAAAATCCAATGATTATGTTCAGAATTCAAAACTAGAAACAACCCAAATATTCATTAACAGGTAGAGAAACACACACACGCACACACACACACACACACACACACACACATACAGAGAGAGAGAGAGAGAGAGAGAGAGAGAGAGAGAGAGAGAGAGAATGAATATGAGAATGTAAAAAAGCAGGAAGCCATTGAGCAATTCAGAGATTGGCACTTTTATTTCAAAGCAATTAGTAAGTTTGGTTTTGCAGACATAAAGTTTGATTGACACAGTCATCCATTAAAGAACACACAAATAAGAACACTTGAATATTTTCAAAATGGCCACTCACCACAATGTACAAGGAAGTATTAGAATTACTACCTTAAGACTGCTTTATTTTATTTTATTTTATTTTATTTTATTTTATTTTTGTGACCACCTTTTCAAAAGAACTACATGGGGTCTCCTAGTAGTCACATCAATTCCCCTGAAGGTGATGCCTCTCACATCTCCTGTGAGGCTCCCCATCATAGTCTATTGCCTGCTTCTGAGATGAACTTATCCCTGGGCCCTGCTATGCGCTGCCAGGCCTCACCAGTGGAGTAGCCTCCTGGGACCTTTGAAATACATCCCAAAGCTAGAAGCCAGTTTGACTGCAGACTCTTTGAAAATTTGTATATTGTTCAACAAGCATTATTGATTGACTACCACAGTCAGGTGCTAGCAATTTTAGGTGAAACAGTCCCTTATCTGTGTTGATGGTGGTCATTTTGAACCACAGCAGTATGATCTCCAAACCGTCAATGCATCAGAGTTACCTAAAACCTTCATGTGTCCTTTCTACCTCCTCGATTATCTTTCTCAGAGTCCTTTTCAGTGAGCATCTTTTTTTTTAAGCTCCTTAACCTACCACATCTCCCCCAAGCTTCAAGTGTGGGACTCTAGCTATGAGGGGCATTATCTTCTCAGAAGGGGGAACTGGAAAGATGGGCTTCACACTGCTTTACATCTATTAAACCTGTTTATCCTTCTTATGTGGCTATGACATTCACCAGCACAGAGGACTGTAAAAGCTTGTGCCAAAACAACAGTGTCTGAGATTTATTTTATTTATTATTTATTTATTTATTTTTGATGCAAGGTTACAGCACAGACCCAACCTTCTTGTTATTCTTGTTATTCTGTTGCAGGAACAAATGCTCACTCAGCAGGGATCTAGGCCAATCAAATTACAAAAGCAGTCCAAGATAAAGTACATGTCAGCAGTTCACAGAGATAAAAGGCTTGTGTGGAAACTGGGGAAAGTTAGCATAGACTGGTAGGGCTGCCCTCATCCTCTATCATGAGAGTTACCTCACAGTTCACCTCGGTTGTTTTTTGATTTTTTTTAAAGCTTCCCTAACAACCCCTGGTTTAACAGTGTGGTCCTCTTAGAGTACTTGAGTCACTACAGGAGTCGCTGTTGTCAAGAGGCTTCTTCCTGATTGAGTAAATGGTCCCTTAGTCTCCCCTGTTGATGATGGACAGTATGAACCACAGCAGGGTAGTCTCCATCTGGTGAAAGGTGAGTACTGCTTCCCAAGACTTCCCAAAGGACTGGTAGGACGGCCACGCCCCTTGTGCCACCCAAAGAAAAGTCAGGTAGAATCATAAACTCTATAATGAGGGTCTTCCGAAGATTTTGACATATTTTATACCTTTAATGTTAATGGATGTAGAGAGAGGACAATCATCACCAAGGAGGGTTGAGGGATTTTGGTTCTTTCTGGATTTGGCCAGAAAGGGGTCTGGTAATGTAACATCGTCCTGTTCAGATGAATGTTCCATTTCTCTTGTCAACTAAGCTCTATCACAACTGATTTCTTCATGTGATGACAGACATGACTGGCTGACATGAATGACATTTTTTAAAAGACAAAGATAAGGATGTGACCGGTTTTTAACTTGGCTGAGTGGGATTACTAATTTTTGGCACACACAAGATAATCTCTGGTAAAAAAAAAAAAAAGTCACTACTGAACATAACTAATATGACGCTGTGCCATTTGCAAGAGGCTCACCTGGCAGCTATCTCATTATTTGCCCATTTGCATGGTCTTGTATACGGTCTTAAAATCTTCAGAGATAAGATATAAGATCAATCCTTTAGGGCTATTTTCTGTTCTGCTGAGAGTGTTTGTGACTGCCAGGGGCAGGTGTGTGCATGAATTATCTTACCCATGTCAAGGCCAATTGCAGCTGTACAGAGTCATCCTGGCAGCAATAGGCTGATAAGCACAAATTTCAAAACGACACTGAGTGACTGAGTCAGGCTAGAGCCAGAAGCTGCAGGACCAAAGTAAATATTATTGCTTAGCTGGGCTGGGGATAGGAAGGGGCACATGCCACTTATCACTAACACTGTGACTCCAGAAACCTCTCTAATCTGTATTGACTGTGTGGGTTCATGTATTTTCAGATGTGCAATGGGGCAGTGGTCACCCAGGGCTGGGGGTGCTGCCCCTTGGCCCTTCCTGCCGTTCTGCAGATTTCTCTGGGAGAATGGAACTATAGAAGCTTTTACTCCGAAAGCTTCGAAAGCTCCATTTACTTTACAGATTATTTGTGCTAAAGCTTGCTTATTCTCTGCTCAACAGCTTTCAAATCTTCCAACGTGTTCTTATTGGCAGCATTTATGTGGTGGAGGGATTATGTGTAGGTCTAGAGTTCGCCTTAGTATTCTTTTATTCACTGTCATTCAGGAAACTCATACCAAGCACCCACTAAAATGCCAAGAGTGCACAGATGAGCTGTCCATTTCAGAGACTATGCCTTGTCTAAAGTCTTGGTGCTCAGCATGCTGTGCGGGGAGGCTCTGGATCTGACTCTAAACCCAGGTTTTGCTGGTTGACCCTTCTTTGCATGGCTGAAGACTCTGGGGAGAATAGTCCTTTGAGGAGCAACCGTGGCTGAGGCTCGCGTGGTGGACCGTCTAAGCACAGCAGCACAAGACAAGGCCTCCTGTTGAGTGATGTAGCCTGGGGAGGGGAGGGATGACAGGGATTTCAATGTCAACATTCATCTTTGAAAGATGGATTTCGTTCTGTTTTATGTGTATGAGAGTTCTGCCTGATTGTGTGGATGTGTACCACATGTGTGCCTACTGTTCCTATAGGCCAGAAGACGATGACAGAACCCCTTCCAGCTGCCTTTCCAGGTGGTTATGAGCCAATTGAATGCTAGGAACTGAGTTCAGGTTCTTTGCAAGGGTAGCAAGTGCTCTTAATCATAAAGCCATTTCTTCAGCCCAATATTTTTTACAAAAATGAAACAAAACAAAAAACAAACAATAACAACAAAAAAATTCACAGAGATATATAAAAATTCGACTTCTGTGATTAGCAGGCCCTGGTTATACTATCTTTGGTTTGCCTTATTTTTCCTTCAGTGAACATGATGGAAAATCCTTTCTGTCAATCTGAATGACTTTAGAAATAATTTAGATTGTTGAGGTACGCCTTGTGGGTATGGGTGTGCAGGTATTTTTAGAGAAGATTAGCTGGGGAGACTCTTCCTGACTGTGCTTGGCAACAGGCCGTGGTCTGCAGAGCTAGAAGAAAAGAAAAGGAAAACAGGAGAAAGCCAGCTGAGGACCCATGCTCCCAGTTCTCTTCCTCCTGGCTAGCAGGATGTGAAAAGCTGTCTTCTATCACCGCTTCCCTGCCACAAGGGACTGACACCTCTGGATACCATGAGTCAAAATAAGTCCTTCCTAACCAAAGCAATTTCTGGCAGATTTTCTGTCACATGAGTGAGAAGAGCTAACTGACAAAAGTGACTATAGTCATCCACTTGCATGTTTGGAAAGAAACTTGAACTTTGAGTACACCTCCCATGTAACCTGCCTTAGATAGCACAATTTCTTTAATGCAGAGAAGGATAATATCTGACTTAAAAGATATGAATGATTTCTTTCAGTGTTTCTCAAAGTCCAGTATTCACTGTATCCACTGGATTCTGTGGATCCGTGTGTTTAAAGAAATACTCCTTATAATTTAGAATCCCACTCAAGGACCTTCCGAATTAGAAACCTAGAGAACAAGGCCTGGGAATCTGCATTTTAGTAAGATGGCAGTTAGCTTTTATGAATGCTAGTAAATGTATCTGTGTTTCAACTTATTGGCGTCTTCGGTATTTATCTCTGAAAACAGAGCCACGAGATAATGTTTCCATTACACTTAAGATGACCTTCAGTCCTCACCACATCCCAGGTCCTTGCTTACCAGTTGTATGACCCTGGTAAAGTTATTTAACTCGTCTAGGTTTCAGTTTTCTGCCTGAATTGAGAGAATTGTGCGGTAGAAGGGGCGAGCAACTAGAGACGTTCTTGTAAGATAAAGGACTTAGTAGCAATGAAGTCTTCCAGGAGCCTGATGCGCATGATCTATCCACGTCTTCTGAAACCACGGTGTCATCTGTGCTTTGTAATATATAAATGTATTTGGTAGACAAGGAGAAAGAGCAAAGTATGGGCAGATAGAAGCTATGGTTCTTAGAGAAGCCACCTCTTGTCTGAAGTCCTCCTTGACAATGACTGGTTGAATGGTCTTCACCAAATTACATGACTTGTCTGTAGTTCTGGCTCCATAATGATAAAGCAAGAAGAGAGTGAGACATTGTACATTGTGTCCTTGGTTGGATATATGGACTATGCCAAATGCTCAAACAATGGGGTTATTATTGTTGGGAGTAAACTAACTTTGATCTTACACAAACAGTAAGGAGGAGAACCATCATGTGAGCTCATGCTGGCTTTCTAAGTCCAGCGATATTGATCTACTAGATCAAGTTCATATAAATCTCAGAGAGTTGTTAACATTTTATAAGAATCAATACTCTAATTTCTTTAAACCCTCTTAATTCACCTATAAAACTTCACTGTCTATTGTCAGGGATAATCATTTTTAAACTTGGTTAGCCAACCATGTTGATAAAATAGGTCAGCAGAGGCTGTTCTTCCAGAATTATTTATCTGGAGATGTGACTTCTGGCTGTAATGAATAAGTCACCTACTGATATGCCTGGTTAAGGTAGTTAAACTCACCCAGATGCTGTTGGTACCCAAGGCTGTGAATGTAGCGGGTCTGCAGGGCCTTCCACTGGGGCCTGGAGTCATAAATCCTCATGATGCTGTACAAGTAGCGCCGCTGCCCTTGATTTAGGTCCTGTCAGAACCAAGAGGTGACTTTGATAAATCCCTATGTAATTAAAAGTGTGCGATACATTCAAAATGAGTGTCCACAAGAATAAGATGCTTCTCTTAGGGTGACACCTGTTTTTAAAGTACATGGGACATGAATAATCAGGAAATTTCCCTTCTCCATTTGTTTAAACAATATTCTTCTTGTATGACAATGCTGAAAACAGTGAAGGAAACGGTGCTAGGTGATGTAGGTCATGGTTTTATCCTGAGGGAGATGTAAAGGCTTCTGGGATACAAGGATTTTATTAGTCCTCAACTGAGAAAAATAGGTTGTGAGAATGCATACAGAGCCTGAAGTATGGGGGATTCCAGACAGCTGAAGTGTTCAGTGGAAAGTTCCAGTAAGGAATAGAGATAGATGCTCAAATGACATCACACCCTAGAAATATCAAGTTAAAATAATTTTGTCTTGGATGTGAGATACCAAAACAAAAGAAATTTCAAGGCCAACTGAAAACCACGTGGGGAAAACTGCACTTAAACTATTACATATAAATGTAGGTTAAGGTGACATTTACTTGTTAGACATTTTTTGGGGGACTAAAATCAGAAGTCTATGAGACAAATTGGTTTTGTTTTGTTTTGTTTTTTTGTGATTTTCTCTTTCCTTTTCTCTTTTCTTTCTTTCATTCTCTTTTGTCTAAAGCCTTTAAATTTTATATTATAAGTAAACACAGTAAAAGTAGCAAGACCAAGAGCCTCACAATCCAAGACATCGATTTACTGTTTCTGTTTTAGAATATATTTGAGGGAGAGAATGGCTTTCATTCCTGAGTAACTAATTAAGCCTTTCACATGATTGCAGAGACAAGATAATAATTGCTAGCCCACCTCAAGAGCAAAGCGCTCTAGTACCATGAGAATTTCCCTTGCATCAGATAAAAAAACTTCAAAGTTATAGTTTTTATTTTATCAAGAAAAGCTATGCCTACTTCCTTACCTGTGTAAAACTATAAACATCCCGAGAAGTAAGTATTGGGTTACATTCTTTACATTGTGTTCTTATATTGTCCCCTGCCTTTCTTGAAAGAGATGCAAGACAAATGATTTTTTTCAGAGACTTTTTATGTGAAAGGCTATAATTAGCTCAGTGGGAAAGAAGCTGACAGATCAAGCAGGAAGCTGTGGATGTTGCCAATTGATGTCTCCATGGTTGTGGGTCAGCCATGTAAGGAGAAGACAGTTTCTCAGACCATGACCATCGAGGGTGTGAGGGTGAGGCTCTCCCAGCGCACCCATTTACTGTGTCCTTCAGCAGTCACTCATGGGGGTCAAACAACACCTACCTCTCACACAGACAGTACACGAAGTCCCCACCCCTAGGAAGAAAGAAGGGAAGCCCTTCCCACTAGGAACAAGACATCGCACCTTCAGTAATGAATTGTCAGCAGCTGCTGCGGGGACTTGAATGTGGGGTATTTGTGGAACATTCTCGTGCTTGTACTGCTTTTTCAAGTCTTTCCACATTTTTCTTTATCTTGTACCTTCAAGGGATATCAAACACAGCATCAGTTTTCATTCCGTTTAACCAGCTTTGGAGATGGACTGAAGACATTTAGTAAGCAGATTAGTAATTATTTTTCCAAAGAAAAATATCTTTTCTACTTCCAAGTAAGTAATCTCTGCAATCTCCTACTTCCCCATCTTTTTCCACCCTCCCTCCCTGTGGCCAAAGGAACCATCCAGAGCCCTTGACTTCCTGCTTCTCTGTGTCCCACGTTGGTAGCTTGTAGAGATATTCCAGTCTATAGAAGTTACTTCTTTATAGTTGCAAATACTGCTGTTATATGACTCTAAAAAAAAAAAAACCTATGTCTTTAGGAGTTTGAAAATTTTCAAATTAGAGACGAAGATAAGATTATCCAAGGCTGGAGAGAGGACAACAGCAGTGATTAACAGCACTGGCTGCTCTTGCAGAGGTCCTGAGTTCAATTCCCCACAACCACATGGTCTCTCACAACCATCTATAATGAGATCTGATGCCCTTTCCTGTCATGCAGGCACACATGCAAACAGAGCACTCACATACATAAAGAAATAACTCTTAAAAGAGATTATCTGTCCTTAATTTTGTTGGCATTTGATTAGTTTCCATTTATTGATTTAGCTGGTATTTTATTTGATTTTAGGAAAAAGTAATCACAATACAGATATCTCATGAACCCTCCTAGATCATTAAATATTTCCTAAAATCCATCTGTCAGCAGACACAAGTGTATCCATTTCCTGCACATTTAGATCTTTGGTTTTAACACACCATGCTATGTTACAATATAAACTATTGAGCACAGCCATGTTTCTCTCCCTGCCTGGCAAAGGTAAGATCAATAAGCTTCTATGCAGTGACATCATCTCCTTTCTCGGTGCCTTAGGGTTTAGAATCTAAGGTTTATCTAATGAGGAAAACATGACACACTGAAAGAAATGGGTGCATTGATAAGGTTTGCAGGGCTAATAGAAACTGATCATTTCCCTCTCTGCCCACTCTGGTACCAGCAGTACAAACTACAAATGACAGAAAGAAAGAACACAACAAATCAAGTGTAGCAACAAACTCTCTAGATACAACAGACTATTACCAATGCCCAGATCACAGGCTAACTAGAGAAGGGAACCTGGAATAGTTGCCACGTGGCTTTAGAACCAACAGACCTGGGTTTCTTCCCTTGTTAGCCTCCCTCCCCTCATCTTCATGATGGTCGTCATAATGCCTGCTTCATCATTTGTTTCATTCTCTGAGATCATGAGTATAGAGCTCTTGCTTTGTGCCTGCTTCTTCTCAATCTACACTCCCCTAACAAATGCCCGCGTGCACACACACACACAGGCTCATCATATATACATTCTTTAAAATATTTCAATACCTTGGCATGATGGCATGTGCCTTTAATCCCAGTCCTTGGGAGGCAGAGACAGGTAGATCTCTGTGACTTCGAGGCCTGCCTGATCTACATAGAGTTCCAGGACTACATAAAGAGACTGTGTCTCAAAAACAAACAAAAACAACAAAATCCTGAACACAGTTGAAGATTCTGATTGGCTAAGATATGAGACCTAACCCTGGGGATTTTCTGCAGGTGAAATTTATTGTAGAAACATCTGTCATCCTCTGTTTGTGTTCTGTTTCCATGATATAAGCTCATAAATGAAGCTATGAATATTTTATTTAATGCTGCTTTTCTTTAGTGGGTACCCAGGGATCCATACCAATCAAGACATACTCTTATACATATTCTCTCTGATTGAAACATACACTCTTCCCTTCACTCAAATCATTTCAATATCCCTGCTCCCATGTTTTAGGTCTGTGGAGCAAAGAATAACTAGTCTTCAAAGCTAGAAGGATTCCTTCTGTCTTCGAAGAGTGTGAGAGAAAATGACTGATGATATTTCTTGTGGCATGAGAGCACACAGCTCACGTATGCTTTTTCTTAGGCTGTTGCTGAAGAAATCCATCTTTACCTATCCAAGTGGTCTACACAGGATAAAGTTTGATTAAAATGCCTGGAGAATGCATGACGAAAACAACCTACAAGTTAACAGATCTAAAACCAGAAGGCAGATTTACTTAAACACAACTCACCTTGTAATGTGTTTCCTTGTTTTAAAAGCTAGCATCCATATCCAAGGCGGTATTCTTACAGTGTTCTCTACTCATAAAGTAGCAGCAGAAACTTGGTGTGTTGATAAACTATATCCAAGCAACCCCGGGAGATGGGACAAAGAGCTGGGGAAAGTTGGCTGCATGCCTTTCTGTTTCTGGGTGACATTCAGGAACACAGTTGACATTTTTTTTGTTGTTGTTCCAAGTTTTATGTCTAATGAGAGGTCTACTTCTAAGCCTATCATATCTGCATTATATGGAGGCATTGCAGAAAAGTTCTTGTATATAGATGCTAAGGATTAAAGGTAAAGAATTCTATTAATACAACAGGTCAATCCATGAATATTCCCCAAATATGGAGTCAGAAACATTCATCCCCTTGCTCAAAATGGTAAAGTAATGGTTCCTACATACACAAAGGCAGGATTTTAACTGTGAAAACATAGAATTACTTCATAGTTTAATGCAATGCCCCCTTCATATTTCCTGGGGAGAGTAGGCAATATCTATAGCCATGTTGGTTAGAAGCTACATATGTGGCAAAAGATACTGCCCTGGATGACTTGCCTTACTGTGATGAAATTATGTCTCAAGAATACATTTCTGGGGCTGTGTGAAGTGTGTACCAAGTTGGAAGATTAGAAGCAATCTCCACGTAATGTTAGGACTGTGAGAAGTCAGATGTAAAAGGGACCTTATACAAAGAGAGAAAACCGACAAGGGCATGAGAAAGCACAAAAGAATCCAGAGACAGCTGAAAAGCTTGGAGAAACACCAAGACTGAGCAGCAAAAAATGAAGAGCCAGTCTACCAGGCTCCCCAGTGGGAGAAAGCAAGCCAAAGACTCATCCACAATGTAAGCCAGCCAACCAAAGAGCTGGTGAGATGGCTCGCTGGGTAAAGATGTTTGCTGCCAAGCCTGGCAACCTGTATTTCATACTTAAGTCCTACACTGGAGAGAACCAACTCTCCTGAGTTTCCTTCTGACTGTTACATGCACACTGTATGGCATGAGGGAAACACACAAACCCTACACACACACACACACACTCATGTATGTGTTTCTTCATCCTTATATGAAGAGAGTCAGTCCTACACACAGAGTAAGTTTTCAGTTCTCACAAGTTCTAAAATCCTCAGGACTTGGTGTGACAGAGTTGTGTATGCCACAACTCAGCTCTGGAAAAGTCCACTGTGGCACTCCCTTCACTCTGGGGCCATTCCCAAATCATCATGACAGGGAGAGTATTGCTTAAGATTCAGCTAGTGAGCAGTCATGAAAACATTGCGGTGGCTTGATCAAACAATGATGGATCTGATGGGAACTTCATATGGAGATGATTAGAGAGCTCACATAGTAGGAGGCTCAGACTACAAAGGCTGGTGACCCTATTCTTTTTGTCCAAAAATAGCTAATTCCATAAAGACTGATAGCCCCAACCCAGAAGTCAACAAGGCTTTGGAACTGCATAGCTTCCTCTTTACCATGAAGTTCTCAGGCCCAGTGAACACCAGTGCACAGTCCTTTATCCTGTAGCATGATTAATGCTGAGCAAGATTGGGAAGCACTGGTGCAGTCCTTTAGCAACAGACCTCAGTGCTCCATTGGTCTCTCCCACACCTATCTTCAAGAGATACCCCTTGACTTAATCGTTATCAATCCAAAGATGTATGAGCTAGAAAGCCTGAGTGGGAATCTGCCTGGCCCACAGGCTACAAAGCTAACTATGCTCAGAAAGCAGCTCCAGGTACACAAAGAAATGATTAAACCTTTGAGCAGCTTATCCTTGACCACACTAGGCACAGTACCAGTTCAATAGAACAAAACTTCATTGGTTTTGCCATTCGCTTTTCTATTGTCAGTTTAGCAGTTGGTTATAATTGGTGTTAAGTATATTTCTATATCCAGTTTTTGTCTGGTGTTATTGATTTCATGACAAGTTATTACCTTCATGGTGATAGATATTGGGCCCTCCAGTAAAGACTGTTCACTAAGAGACTAAAAAAAAAAAAAAAAAAAGATATCCATCCCAACAGATGCATAAACCACAACACAGAAAGGACCAAAACCATGAAAAATCAAGAAATTTTTATTCTTCCAAATACTCATAGTTTTAGAAAAGGCAAAGGCACTGGAATGGATGAAACACTGGATAAACAGACAAAGAATTTATAAAGGCTATTAGTGACTGCAGTATGAATGCAGATAATCAGATAAAGCAAGAAAATCAATTCAGGATCCAGAGAGGAGAGGAGAAACATAGATGGGAACTGGCTCCATGGATTGGCAGCTTGATTCCATAAGAAACTCAGTAAGGAAAAGTGAATAGAGAATGGGAAAACGCATCTCACCCACAGTGGAATAGCTAAGATTAAGAAAACAAATGACAGATATTTAGATAGAGAGCTACTGCATAAGCCAGCCCCACCACCCCTGGGCAAATAGTTGGACCCTAGTTGCCACTACAGAGCTAGGTGCTCATCCATGTTCATAGCTGCTCTACTCAAAATATCAAAGACACACATACAGCCCAGGTGTCCATCAACTGATGACTGGTAATGTAAACATCAAACCAGTAGAAGTTATGTCCCTGCTGCTGAGATAGAACCTTCTAACATAAACACCTTAATGGAGGAAGGGCTATAGAAGGATAGAACCCATCAAGGCAGGGCAGGCACAGCAACTGGCCAAGAAGGATAACCACAGGAGCAAAATGTCTGGCTAATCATATTTCTCACTCAGGAGTCAGAGAGAGAACACAAAGAAGAGCATGACTATACACTCAAAGATGCCAGTGCCATACTTCCTCCAGCAAGGCTCCACTCTCTAAAAGGTCCATAGAGCCACCAACTGGGGACCAAGTGTTCAAACAATGTGACTATGGGGGATATTTCTCATCCAAATCAACACAATATCCACACATGATTAAATCTTATTCAGTTTTAAAGAAAACAAAATTAGAATGTTGTAGGATGGAAGTGAAAAACACTAGACTGAGTAAGGTAACCCAAATGGAGAAAGAAAAGCCCCGAATCTTCTAACTCCTAGGTGAATCCTAGCACGGAATCTTTAGATTTGAGTACCTTTAGAGGATAGGAATAGCCTTATCAAGTAGTGAAGCCTATGAGCTATAATAGTGACTGACAGCAAGATAGCCGCATGGGTACAATAACACTATGCATGCTATGGGAGTAGCCCACTACTTTCTAATTGGATTTAAGCCCACTCTACAGGAGAAAGTTTATGTTTGGTACTGTACATCCAGCCAAGGACTCATGGCTAGGGAACTCATATGCCTTAGAGGTGAGTCTATTACTGTTATTTTCTTAAATGGACACAGTATCCAACCACCTTCTAAATTCCTTTCTCTGTAACCATAGACTAGGGCTGTTCTCAGAACTCATTCGAGAAGCTTCTTTGTGTAGTGGATGGGGATTAATATGGAAACTCACAACTTATCAAAGTGCAGAGGACAAGTCTGTGGCACGCTCAGACACAAATGGGACATCCTTTCAGGCTTAGGGCCATCATGGAACAGCAGGCAGTAACACTGCAAGAGACAGAAGTCAAAACTCAGAGAGGAAACGTGGAAAACAGTGTCTTCTGAAAATAACAGGACAGGATAGGACCACATACTCGTGAATTCACAGTGACTGTTTGCCTGCTAACTACCTGCATAAGGTAAAACTAGACAGCATTTCAGTATGAAGGGGAGAGGAGCTCAAGAGCCCTCACACCTAGACGAGGAGCTCTTGACAGTGGATGGTGTCTGGAGTAGGGAGAGTCTGTTTGTGTTGAGGTATGCCCACGGATAAGTCAACTATGACCCAGTAGATATCCTTGCATGCAGGAGTGTATGGACAACACAAAGACCTGGGGTTATTGAAAACAGGAAATGAAGTTGGGAGGAGTCCAGGGCTTAGAGAAAATATCTGGGAGCAGTTAGGAGTTGGGCAAATACGACCAAGATACATTGTATGCATGTATGAAAATCTCAGAGTTAATTAAAATGCTATATATTTTAAAAGAAATGTTTGAAATGAAAACTTCAATGGCTCATATATAGAAATCACAGTGGGGATAATCATCAAGTGAAATGAAGAACACCAGAAATAGGAAAAAGCCAAAGTACCCTGTGTTTATTTTTGACTTTTTAAAAAATTTTTGGAAACACTTAAGAGTTTTATTTTTAATTACCACAACTTTCAGTAATTCAGGACGACAACCCAGAAACCAAACCTGAAGATCCACAGGGCAGGTAAAGAATCTCGGGTGAAAACTAAAAGCCTAAGAAATAAAAATAATAATAATCATCCCCAACTAGGGATGAAAATGGACATTTAAATAAAAGACAATTGATAATTCCAACTGTTCCTATCTAAAAAAGGAATCTCTGTAGTACATTTCAGTCAAGATGTCAAAAGCAAATAAATAGTATTAAAACCTGTGAGTGGAAAATACCAACTCACCTCCAAAAGAAAGAACTCAAGGGTGAATGAAATCACAACTCAGACCCCAAAGCCAGCATGGCTCATAGGAAAGTATGGACTGTTCAATTTCAAGCACGGAAAGAAAATAACTGCCAACCAAGACTTGTGTATCCAGTGAAGTTATTTAAAATTAGGATAGAAATAAATAACTCCACTACAAGACTGTAACCCCTCACCTATGGTTGGGTCCCCATGAGAGCCTACCATCCACACTGACACGTTAACTACTGTGGTTGATTTAAAGTTTGATTCAGCATCTCAGAAGTGCAGCTTCCCTGTCATATTGAGAACACACAATCTTGCAGCAGTCTTCCTGGTCCTCTGGTTCCTGTCTTTTGGGGGCCTCTCTTCTTTGACATCACCTAAACCTTGGGGGTAGGGTGGTAGGGTGGTAGGGTGGTAGGGTGGTAGGGTGGTAGGTTGGCAGGGTGGTAGGGGGGGGTGTTGTAAATGTATCAGCTGGTGCTGCATTTGGACCAGTTGTGAATTTCTGTAAAGGTTTCCATCTGCTGAAAAAGAAGCTTAATTTTTTTTTATGATGAATCACGAGAACTACACATATCTGTAATCATAAGGGTAAATATTTGGGATACTTACCGATTTAGCAGATTTTTAAAATGTCTTTCTCATACATCAGTTTTTGACTGACTCCCATTCTCTCCTCTGTTCCCTGCAGCAGTATTTACACAGGCAAGGCACCAAACCAACACACATATAGATGAACAGATGAATGGATTTTTAAAATGTACATATATTCAATGAAATATTTTCAGCCATAAAGAAGACTAAAAGTATTTCTTTTTTCAGGAAAATAGGCAAAACTTGAGAATATAGTAAGCAAAATGAGGCAGACTCAGAAATATGAGCATCATGGTTTCTCATATACAGAATACATATGTGATAAAGGATTAGAAGATGTGGGAAGAGAGGACACTGGTAAAGAATAAAGAAAAGCAAACACCCATGCTTTTTCTCACATATGAAGCTTGGAGATATATATATATAATGCATACATACATATGTATATGTATATATGCATGTATATGTATATACATGTGAGTATATGTATATATGAAGCTTGGGTATATATATGAAAGATAAAAATAAAAAGAGGACAATTTTCAGGGAGAGACAGCACTGGCAGGAAGGGCAAGGGTGACAAGAGAGGTTGAGGGAGGCAAATGAATGAGTTACAATCATACACATGTATGGAATGTCATAAACTTATTATATACACCTACTAAAAATTAATTAAAATTGTTACCTATGAAGGGAAGGATTGAAAAAAATCCCCCTGAATACAATTTATCTACAAAAAGAAAGAGCATGAGAGAAAATGAAAGCAGAGATGCCAAAAGAAAACATGGATTGAAAATTTTTCAGCTGAAGGGAAGAAAAGGCTCAGGGAGATAAGGGTATTGAATCACACGCCTTACAGAAGAAAGTGCTCAACAGAAATAAAGGTTTGCAACTCTTGTCAATAATTTGAATACATTCCTTCTGGAAATAAGCGTGGTACAGACAAGATCAGTCAGTGCCAGTGGAGAACATGAAGCTTCACACAGGATCTGAGGGCCTGCTTATTCTCTCCTGGGAGATAAAACTGTGTGTGCAGAGCTAAGGTTGCCCATTGGGTATTGTTTGGATGTTTTTACAGAATACGATGCCTCCCAGGACACACGGCATCCGCAGACGCTGCACACCCATGTTCATTCATAACAGTGTGCTGCAGCAGCTGCCCAAACAGGGACGTACGACAGATGCAGAGGTTTGATAAGGAAGGTGTTTATCTTAGGCAGTGAGTTTCAGAAGTACTAGTAGTAGCTGGGATAAAACAAGGCAAGATTGTGCCATCCTAACAATTACATAGTCATTACTACACTATTACACTTAACTACCTTCAATACAAAGAAAGCATGGCTTGGTCCAGACTTCTTCTACAGTCACCCCATATGCTTGCTTCAGTGTTCCTGCCTTAATGGCTGATATGACTGTTGCCACCACCACCGATGTCCCTACTGCTGGTGCTGCCACTAACATAGATAAAGCAGAAGTCAGAGGGGATGAGACAATGACAACTAGCTGTTTTCCCCAGAAACCCATGTCATGTCTCCCCTGGATGCCACCTTACAAGGAATTCTGGGAAATGCATTTGCAGTTTTCCTACTGCTGTGGACAAAGTAGGGTAATGATGAACCTGGAAGCGAGTGGATCCTGTATACATACACCAGCAATAACATAAGAAGGCACTGCGATCTGGAATCCAAGAGGTCAGGCAAAAGGCCTAAGAGCTTCAAAATGTGTCCAATGTTTGCCTATGTCATTAAAGACTGAAACTTTGAAAAAGAAAATGGAAGATGACTGACTGACTGACTGACTGACTGACTGACTGGCAGATGGTTTCCAATAATGAGCTGTAACTTTTGAGACAGTGTCTTAAGACTTAAAAGTAATAAGATGCTTGATAGCTTCAATTTAGGACAGAACAAAAAAAAAAACAAAATCAATAATAATAATAATTAAAAAAACCCAAAACCCAGTAGTTTCTAACAAAACTTTTCAAATAAAATAAAACTAATTGCAAGCAGAATTTTTATAGAGAAGACAAGATTGACTATCATTTGAAAGGATCATCCCAAACTCCTAAGCTTAAATAAAAGGTTTTATTGAGCTGTTTCAGAGGTTAAAAGAAGGCTTGATCCCACAAGTTCTCCTGCAGTTCCCTTGGAGCAGAGCATGGTAGCAGTCAGCAAAGTGTCTGCTGGACCTAGAAAGTCAAAGGATGTTATAATGTAAATTTGAAGCGGTCAACAGAAACTGTTCATAAGGAAGCTACACTGGCTATAGAAGACTATTGGCTTATGGGATGCAGGGACAGCTTAACCCTAAGAGAGCAGTTCATACAGAGGAACAGTGCTGCGTCTGGATTGGCTGGGAGCTGGATGCTGCGAGTGGCGCAGTGAGTTTCAAGATAAGATTTGGGTTAAAGTATGCTGGTTAGTTCTTCTAAACTTGGCACGCACTGGGGTTACCTGGGAAGAGGAAACTTCAACTGAGGAATTACCCATATCTGAGTGGCCTGTGTGTGTGTGTGTGTGTGTGTGTGTGTGTGTCTGTGGAGCATTTATTTGATTAAAGATTCTCTGCTTCCATTCCTACCTTGGCTGAAGGCCTGTAACTATAAATCAAGTAATCTCTGTCTTTGGCAACTTGCTTTGGATCAGTGTTTTATCACAATAAAAAGCAAACTGTGACATGAGGTTTTAAAATACATACATTTAAGAATGTGAAATAAACTTTCCTTTTCCACTTCCTCCTCTGTTTGGTTTTGGTTGGTTGCCTTGGTCTTACTTCCTTTGTCTCTATTCTGGAGACAGGGCCTCCTTTGTGGTAATTAATTTTTCTACTAATACCTCCTGCCTTCAGAAACCGAATTCTTTGCTGGACCTTGTAACTAAATTAATATCAGAGGTTGGGACCAACTAAAACTTTGTATTCAACCTGTTTCCCTACTTTGTACTCAGCTTCTTTTAATTTAACCTGTCGTTAAGAAAACAATGTAACAACCTTACTACGCCTTGGACTCCCCATTCCTATCAGCATTTATAAGCTAAGCTGAACATTGAGCTTTAATCTTAAAATGTGTTCCTTATTCATGTCCCTGACGTGTGTGTGTGTGTGTGTGTGTGTGTGTGTGTGTGTGTGTGTGTGTGTATACAAGAGTGTGTTCATGCTTGTAATAATTAAGTCGTACTTAATCCACTATAAACAGCAGCAACATTGAAAGCAATGATTTAAATATCTACAATGTTGGAAACAAGTTGTGAATGTAAGTTAATAACACCTGTTAGCAGTTTTGAGTGCTGACCTGAGTCAGTATGGGTCAACAAAGCCACTTTTCCTCCTGTAAAACTCCACTTAAAATATCTGTAGAGCCAGGTGGTGGTGGCGCACGCCTTTAATCCCAGCACTTGGGAGGCAGAGGCAGGCAGATTTCTGAGTTCGAGGCCAGCCTGGTCTACAAAGTGAGTTCCAGGACAGCCAGGGCTGTACATACAGAGAAGCCCTGTCTCGAAAAACGAAATAAAATAAAATAAAATATTTGTAGAAAGAGGTCCCTTCTTTTCCCACACTGTTCTATGTTCAATAAACATAAAGTCCTTTGTTAGACACAGACAAGACAGTAAATAAGGACAGATGATAGACACGAAGTGCCTAGGGTATGATTGATGATTGTATCCACTCTTGCTTTAAATGATCCAGAGGAAGTTTCTTTTCCTGAATGCTGCATACCCTTCATTCCTCAAATGATGCAACTCATGATGGCCCTGCCCCAGCTTCTGGGGTGCTGGGGTTATAAGTGAGTGGGGAGCCTGACCTGTTGCTTGTTACTACTTAGCCACATACATCTATCCTTCCTTCCATCCTTTGGTCCTTTCTAAGTAAGTTTAGGTCATTTCAGACTTTTTGTTTCATCAGATGTATCCCTTCCCGTGCTTAAAGCACTGGTGAAGCAATAGCTCCCAGGACTAGGATATTGGTTAATACCCCGATAGCGTTGCTTAGAACTTGGGCAATCGAGCATTCCTGTGGACAAGGAGGGAAAATGCAGCCTCATGGGAAATACTAATTAAGGAAGTTGAATTGGGATCCAAAATGAAGTTAAGTTTTAATTGATAGAGCAACCAGCTAGAAGAAGACAGAGTGTGGTGGCATATCATAGACATAATTGCCATCGGGACAGGCCATGAGGATACTTCTTATTGGGAAATTATCTGCTTAGATCTGTCTCTTAGATCTTCTTTTCCAGGATGCCTTCAGCTACAGACGTCTCCATGAAGATAGTGAGCAGATACAGAACTGCTCCCTGGGTCGTGCATGTATTCAGTACCACAACAGGCCACATCAGAGCTGAGGAAGGAGGCTCTGTCCCATGCTGTGCCCCACCCCTGGGGGTCCTCTCCAGGGCTGTTTTCACAGATTCATTGTCCTTCACAGCACTTTATTCCTCTGATGTTTTCCCCTTGGTCTTTTTCATAGAACTCCTAGCTTTCCAAGACCCAGGACCAAAGCTCTCATAGATACTGATGCCACAGGCCTTCCAAGTAAGAAGATTAAATAGGCTTTAGTAATCTCAGTTTTGGCTGCAATGATGATTTTTAGAAAGAGAAACAGTGACTATCAGCCAAACAAAACCACATATGGCCAGATACACACTAAAGAATTTGGGGAAATGGATTCCAATGTTCAGGGACAAATGATTTACAGAAGAGTACAAATGGATAAAAATATTGAGAAAGTTTAACTTTGTGTCTATATTCAAAGTAAGAGGTAGGAAAGTATCAGACAAAGCCAGATTACATTTAGCGCTCAGCCAACCCTCAATTCAAAACCTGGCTACCTTTCAAAACACTAAGGAAAGACAAGTGTGGCAGTGCTCACCTGAAATCCCAGAACTTGAAAAGCTGTGGTAGAAGGATTTAGAATTTGAGACCAGCCTGAGCTACATAGAAAGAGTCTGACCTCAACAGATTATACTAAATAAAAATAGAAAGTATCCGTGTGTGTATATGCATGCTCATATATACAAGTGTGCGCATGTACATGTAAGTGTGTGTGTGTGTGTGTGTGTGTGTGTGTGTGTGTGTGTGCGTGCATGTGTGTGTGTGAGAGAGAGAACGAGAGACAGAGGAACAGAGACAGAGAGAGAGAGATGGGGCGGGGGTAAAAGGATAGCATCAGATGTTTTTCCCGTCAAGGTATCCATTTTGTCTTTGTTTTGTTATATTTTATTTTGTTTGGTTTTGGTTTTAAATATTCTGTCACTGGCCCAGACCAGATTAGACTCTCTGGCCACCAAGCCCCAGGGATCTTGTCCCTGGCTCCCAAGCACTGGGATTACAAGGGCATATCACCATGCTCATCTTTTATTTAATGTGGATTCTGAACTGTAACTGACCTTCTCAGACTTTCATGGGAAGCACTTTGCCCACTAAGTCATTTACTCAGTCCATATGATTGTTTTTCTCTGTTTTCGTTTTTCATGGGTGAGTAGTATATATGTATGTTTTGCATGTGTGTGTGTGTATACATGTATGGGAGGAGTGTGCATGCAGAGGCCTAAGGTTAATGAACAATCCTCCTGCATGCGTCCTTCTACCTTATGCATGTCCCAGTCAGACCTCACAGTGAAGGTTAGTTTTGCTAACTAGCTTGATTCTTGGATCCTCTACGTGCTTTCTAAGACTGGTATCCCAGGCTGACCACCACACCTACCTGGTACTTCAGTGGGTGGGGTTCTAGGGGTTCAGACGCCAGTCTGAAGCAGTCTGAAGCCTTACCTGCCAAGCATTTTAACCACTGCACCATCTCGCCAGCTCTCCAGCTCCCCCCTCGCCTTAAGATTTCCTTAAAGCATTTTCATCAGGGGCCAGTAACGCTTCTCTGAAAACAAACTCAGTGACACGGGTCTTCAATTGCAGTGTCAGGACTAAAATCCATGGTTGCCTGAAGTCTGTAATTTCTCCCCTTGGTCTCTGAAGCTAAAATGAAATTCCAGTAACACAAACTTTGCTGTAATTAAAAATTACCCCTCCTGTCCAGCCACTGTCCACTGACAGGGTTCATGCACCTTGAGTCTCTGTGTCCTTGGGATCTGTTCTGTTCAAACCTAAAGTGGAGCTTGGTGGGATAAAGGAGAGTTACCAGTTCACAATAACTCTCAGCTATGATTTTGAAGAAAGATGCCTGCCCCAAACCTACCCAGGCATATACAAATACACAGTGTTTTCTGGAGTGGAGGCTGGAGCCATGGATAAACCCTCCAAGCACATCCTGGTTTTCAAAGAAGCAAATTAGATTAAAACACTGTCTCATATATGACGATGGATTAGCAATACAATTTGGAAACCCTTTTATAAGAAAATGCCCAGTCTAAATAATTTTACTCGTATGGATATTTTCAGGGCTGATCCCTTGGCTTTCGATAACCAATCGGTGTGCTCTTCCCTGGGGAAGACTCTTTCTCCTGCTCCCAGTATTCCTTAGTTGCAAAGTCATCTAGAGTTTAGGCCTCCTGATATCGTTGCCTTCTATGTCAGCATGGCTGTGTGTGTGTGTGTGTGTGTGTGTGTGTGTGTGTGTGTGTGTTTGTTTGTGTGTGTATGTGATCCTTGCTTAGGTCTTATTTAGGCTGCATGATGAGACTTCATGTTTACAGTTTCTCTAACGTGTCCGAGAGGCACAATCTCACTGCAAACTTCATGTTTCTCTAACTTTTAAAGTTTCATCCTCCCTTCTGTAGTTATCCCTGAACCTTGTTTAAATTTTACACAAAAGGCTCCTGAATAACTAAGAGATCAATGTGAATAGGTTTTGGTGACATGCCCTGGTCTTTTCTAGTTTTGTCAAGGACCCGAATGAAGACATCATAGACACGTTTATTACACTTTTTATATGACAGCTATCTAGATAGGGTGGAAAATATAGTAGGTGACAAAATTAAGACAGAAAGGGACCTTGACTGGTTCTAACAATGACTATATATAATAGAGTAGAATTTAATGAATAAATGGATAACTATAAAAAGGTGACACAGTATTTCAGGGTTTAGACACACAGGAAGGAAATTCAAAATGAGTTAATGAGGCTGCTACAGAAATTTTGGTGCACATAGATTGTATCAGCAGAAGTGCAGTTTGTTAAAGAAGGGAGAGATCAGGATTACCTTAGCACCTTTTATCTGAAGTGTTGGGCTCACTCACAGAACATATTACATTGCACTGTGGGGCTAAAATAGAACTGTCAATCATAGAGTGGGCAGTCATGTGTGGGAGAACTATCAATTTAGTCAAAGAGCAACAGTCTAAGAGGTTCTACATGGGCAAAATGCTGAAAAATATTTAAAAGGTTTAATACATTTTAGAGGCACTAGACATACTCTCTATATACCGAAAAATTAATAAGTAGAAACCATAGAGCTAAAATTTGCTGAAGGAATGAACAAATTCAGGAAGGAACATTCCCCATTTTAAGGAGTCTTTAAAAAAAATAGAATCACTCGATATAAATATTATATAGAATATTTAAGACCTATATTGAGACACTGACCCTATAAATCTATTATTCTCAGATTTATAGAGATCATAATGTATAAATCATATATATCAGGCATTATGCCCCTACTATTCCACAGACCTCTTCAGACATTGTTCATCCATCTCTCCATGCAATTCAACATCCTAAATGTTGGTATCCGCTATGAATCTGATCAGTCATTCATGACTGTGGTTCACTATGCATCATTTTGGGCACTTCTTCAGCATCCTAAATGTTGGTACCCACAATGAATCTGGTCATTTCATTCATGACTATGATTCACTATGCGTCATTCTGAGCACTTTATGTGAACGAGCTCATTGAAGCCGCCTGATGAAATTATGAGGTATATGATAGCAATATCTCCATTTGCCTATAACATATAAAGGAATTAAAACACACCACATCTTGTAGAATTATTGTTTATGCTCTCCCCAAAGTCATGAGTTGAAATCCCAACTCTCAACATAACGGTAGATTTATATCAAGTCATATGGGTAGGACCATTTTGGGATCAATGTCCTTACAAGAAAATGAAGGACAAATCTGTGCCCCCAATAAGTGAGGACTGAGTAAAAAGGGATCTGCCTTTAGTAAGAAGGGAAAGCCCTTACCTGGAATTTGGCTTACCAGTACCTTGAACTTGTGCTTTTTTGGCTTCTAGAATTATGAGAAATAAATTTTGGGGCTACCTAGCCTGTGCTATTCTGTTATATACCCTGATCTACAGTTTCACAGTGGTAGAGCTAAGACTTGAACTCAGGCAACCTTACTCCAGCATCTGTGATCCTTCCTAACGACACAAGTTTAGTTCTAAAATGAGCATTCTAAAATGGTGCTTGTTTTGTTTCCAAAGATATAAGAATGTCACTTATATATTTCCTTGATCCCAATGTGACAACAGAGAAATAGATATTCTTGAAAGTGGAGAAGCATCCTTGAAGGGAAGGAAGCTTTGTGTTCCTCGGTATGGTCACAGGGAAGACTCTTGGAGGAATATGTTAACCACTTAGGTCTTTTTCTAGATTCACAGAAAATGCTGTCTTAGTCAGTGTGTGAAATCACATTGATCGCACACCAAAAGTGACTCTGGAAATGGCGAGTGCATTAGTTATGTGTTATGTTGCCACCACCACAGCCAAGCTAACTCACAAGAGGGAAAGGTGTATTTTGGCCATAGCCTCAGAGGTTTGCTTTTTGCCCTGTTGCTTTAAACTTGTTATTAGACAGTCCACTATTCTGGGAATATGTGTTAGTTAGAGATTCTATTCCTGCATAAACATGACCAAGAAGCAACTTGGGGAGGAAAGGGTTTGTTCAGCTTACACTTCCACATTGCTGTTCATCACCAAAGAAAGTCAGGACTGGAACTCAAGAAGGTCCTGAAACAGGAGCTGATGCAGAAGCCATGGAGAGATGTTACTTACTGGCTTGCTTCCCTTGACTTGCTCAGCTTGCTTTCTTATAGAACTCAAGCCTACCAGCCCAGAGATGGTACCACCTACGAGCGGCCCTCCTCCCCACCCCTTGATCACTAACTGAGAAAATGCCCCACAACTGGATCTCAGAGAGGCACTTCCCCAACTGAAGCTCCTTTCTCTGTGTTAACTCCAGCCTGTGTCAAGTTGACACACAAAAATAGCCAGAATGTCACACAGGAAGTTCGTTGTTCATTTTATGCCAGCTAGGAATCAAATAAGGAGACAAGAAGTGGTCACAATCTCAACAAATCCCTTGAAGACCATGCCTGTAAGGGCCTTGCTCCAAGTCATCAGGCCATACCTACTATAACAGTGGTTCTCAGCCTGTGAATTGTGACCCCCTTCATGGGGGGGAGGGAGTAGGTATCACCACAACATGCAATAGTGGCATTGGTCACTAACTGAGCCTTCATCATATGGCACTTCAAAGGGCCAAGTCAGTAGCCCTTAAAAAGACCATTTCAAGCTTAAGTGAGTTTTCATCCCGACGAGTCTCAGTTATCAGTTAGCTGTGGGGGAGAAGCAAGGCCAACAAACATCGAGAGCATTTGTTCTTGTCACTTTGGAACAAATGGAGGGGGAGGACTGGCGGAGTTGGCTCACTGCCTTGGGGCTGCTGCCTGTGGTTCCTTTTGGTATTAAGAGGGTACCATCAAAACTTGGGATGTGGCACCTAGCAGAGAGTTATCTCCGTATGCCTTATTCTTATCCAAGGCAGAAAGAAAAACAACAAACTATTCCAGAGGCTTCGTAACTAATTTTTGACTATCTCACTGGCACGTCAGCCATTGTTGTCACCTTGGAAACATGGACTGTTAACAATGGTTCTGCTATAAGGGATTCATCCAGGACGGCTACACTCTAGGTTGCAAAGAAACAGATCAGCCCAGAAATCTGTTCTCGGTGTGACTCAGTCTTAGAGACCTGGGCTACCTAGCGTCAGTGCTTATGACAGAGGTCAGTGATCCTTAGAACAAGCTTCCAATACACTTGGCACGCTTTTCTGGAACCATGGCAACCTCAACATGAGTAGGGAAGAAAAGGACACTCTTCTGTGGAGGCCATAAGGAGGAATGTATATTTGATGAAGGGTAACCAAATATTCCACTAAAGGCATGGATTTAGAGCAGAGGACAGGTTGACCTTTGTGGAAGCTGAAAGGTGTTTGCCCAGCCTTAAGTAAATACAGAGGGCTGCTAACCAGGGAGGAGGCAGTAGATGGCTTTTAGACTGGAGCATTAACTAACAACTGCTACAGATGGCGATCTGATCTATAAACGCCTCAAAAATATAATGACTCTAGAATCTAGTGGTTTTTAGGAGATAATTGTCTTCTTTTATTTCTTTTGTTGTTGTTGTTGTTGTTTGTTTCTGTTTTGCACCTCAAGGAAGAGGGAAGAAAATGAGAAAAGAACTGTCATTTATTATGTGTCTAGTATACGCCAGAAACTGTGCTGGGAGCTGAAGATAAACTATATTATTTATTCATAACCCTTTGAGATAAATATTATTATTATAGTTCTATGAAAGAAAAAAAATGAAGACTTTGGGAAGTAAGTTGACAATTTATATATATCATGTGCACTGGAACCAGGATTTATGCCCAAGTTTGTATGGCACCAAGGCACTTATTCTTTATGCTATACTATGCTGTCTTTATCACATTTTGTTCAATTTGTTTAACAGTTATTTCTAGAATATTCTATATAGAGTCTCATAGAAGATGCTTAATTCTCTTCAAACAGGAAAGTTCTTT
The DNA here is from genome assembly GCA_902729485.2 of Mus minutoides. NCBI lineage: Eukaryota > Metazoa > Chordata > Mammalia > Rodentia > Muridae > Mus > Mus minutoides. The sequence goes on from LR749571.1 coordinate 842,918, forward strand.
ACATGGGTAAGCTCAATCGTTTTGTCTCTGTAAAACTCTTGCCTCAATTGGTTAGAAATAAATCACTCAAAAGTTCCTGTGTCATGTGGGTAACCCTGAGAAGATGTCTATTTCTCTGAAAGTCCTCAGACACTCAAACATACAGTTACTGTATAACCAAAACAACCTGGACAGGTAGTTTGCTGGTGAATCACAAAGACAAATAAAGCAGAAACATAAACATATATTTTACATTGAAAATTATGTCTATGTCTTGCATATATAGGCATTGTTTATATGTATTACCACATAAGTGCTATTTCATTTAAAATATGGAACTAAAAACTTATTTTCTAATCTTTTGGTTATTGAAGTAGGATCAAGGTACTGCATTTGAATATAAGCAATTAATTTCTGTAGTGGGCACTGAAGGATTGCATTTATTATAAGGAATATCTGGTAGTCATTAGGAAGGCTTTTGACTGAGACCACTGTAGAATTGTCTAGTATATCCCAGAGAGACTAAATGCCTTAATTCTGGGCAGTCCCGCTGAATGAATCATCACACCCAAGATGTCAATAGGACTCCTAGTGAGAAAATGGATCATTAACTGATGAGATTTCATATTAACAAAGATGAAACAGGTCCTCAAAATGCACTGCTTAAGAATTATAGCTTCATTGCTTTCAGATAGAGGCAGGCCATGGAGGGTGTGCTTGAGAGACAGCCAAAGCTAAAGGTCTTCCCTGTTTTAATTGTTTCCCCCTCTTCACACTTACCCTAGACATGAAGAACTAGGTAGTACATTTTTAAAAAATTACTCATAATTATTAATTACTCCTAGTGATTCAGTTTAGTCTGTGCAGAAACAGCTATTGTAATCAGTCTATACGGCACTTGATGAAAGGGTGCGCATCTGATAACAATCACAATGACATCAACTAGTTGGGGAGCACACCAGCCTTGGAGAGCACACCAGCCTTGGGGAGCACACCACCCTTGGGGAGCATACCACCCTTAGGGAGCACACCAGCCTTGGGGAGAACACCAGCTTTGGGGAGCACACCAGCCTTGGGGAGCATACCACTCTTGGGAAGCACACAGTAAAACTGAGACTATCATAGTTTGGGGAGTCTACAAAAATAAGGTTGATTCAGCAGATGTCCACTAAAATATGCTTACTGGTGAACTAAGGAAACCTCCTGTAGCCAAATCACAATACAGTTTACTGAAACCCATTCTATGGTTCAATTTCCCATCAGGTCTTGTCTTAGTGAGTTTTCTGTTGCTAGTAATGCAATATAATAGTTTAAATTTTTATTTTTAATTATGTATAATTATATGTATGTATATGAACATGAGTACAGTTCCCCACTGAGGCCAGAAAAGGGTTTCAGATCCTCCCTGGAGATGGATTTGTGTTCTAAACCAATTGATATGGGTGATCAAAACTAAACTTAGACTTTCTGCAATAGCAGAACTTGCTCTTAACTACTGAGCTATCTCTCCATCCCCTAGCAGGGCAAGTTTCATAGACTGGAATTATGCTTTAGTTAGCAGTCTGGTGGTGTGAGACTGAGGGGTCACATCTAGTAATAGCCTTCTTGCTTTTTGTCCCCCTCTGGTCTCACTCTTTGAGGAAAAAATAAAGCTGTGGCTCATTCAGCCCGCTTTGGCTTTCACACTGCACACTGAATAGGATTCCTCTGGCCCAAACAAATAGAAAAGAAGCCTTTGAAACAGCAAGAAAGAAGCAACGGCCCACTATAGTTTAGATATAGCTTGAGTGTGCCCCCCTAAGGGTCATGCATTGAAATTTAATTCATATTGTGAAGTATTAGAGAAAATGCAAAATTATGCTGACTATGGTGTCATTATGGTCATTAAGCCTCCATAATGAAGTCCAGAAAGATTTACTGGGACTTGCCAGCAAGGAGGCTATCACTGTATATGACCCTCAGCCTATCTTTGTGTGACTGCATTTGGATGTAGCAGGCATTTCCCAAAAATCCAACTCATCCCACTTTGTGGTCTTGCCTTCTATGGAAGGAACAGCTGTTCCTCCATCTTTGTCCAGTGTTTGGAAACTTAACTGGTGTTGCTACTCCAGCTTCTCAATCCTTCTTACATCAGAGATAAGTCCTGCCGTCATCACTGCCAGCTGCTCCAATTCAGGTAATACTGCTCTCTGAGTTGAGACTCTGAGCATGGTGGTGAGGTGAGCTCTCTGGTACCTTGGCATCAATGTAAAGACATTAAATCCCATAGGCCAAGATCTCAGATACTTGAGTCACAACTCCTAAATAGCTTAGGGGGTTCCATAAAATTCTACCCAAGTTGCTTTGAACAGATTTCTTTTTCTTTTCTTTTCTTTTCTTTTTTTTTTGGTTTTTCTCTGTGTAGCCCTGGCTGTCCTGGAACTCACTTTGTAGACCAGGCTGTCCTCGAACTCAGAAATCCACCTGCCTCTGCCTCCCGAGTGCTGGGATTAAAGGCGTGCACCACCATGCCCGGCTTGAACAGATTTCTTAACTACTCAATATTTAGCAATTTTGTTTGTAAAATGATTTCAATTACTGCTATGGACACTAAGGTCATTCTTAACATTCCGAAAGATAATGTAAGGATACAGTATGTTCTTCATCCATGGGAAGCATGCATATCACAAGCACAAAACTAAGACATTTTCCCAGTGCTAAGAATTGCCCATAGAGCCTACATCGTGAGCAAGTGCTCCAGCCCTAAGATATACTCCCAATTTTCTGTATAATCCTTTTTAACCTTCACACCAAGTGTGTGAGTCAAATATCATTAGTCCTATTTGATAGTGGAAAAATCTACGGCCCAAGAGGTTTAACAGCTTGGGTATTAAGTGGTAGTCTTGGGATGTAAATGTAGACGATACAGAGTTTGACACGGTGTCTACTGTTGTTGGAGTCCCTTTGCAGTTGTTGGAATAACCTGGATAGGGGAAATGGCAAGGTCTGAGGCTCTCCCATTTACAGAGGTGCTTTTTCCTGCTGTCCTGTATTGCCACCAACTGATGCTCACCTTTCCCCTTGCCTATGAAGAAGAGAACTTTGTATTCTCTCCCTCCCAACACCTGACTTCTCTCAGCTGTCCGCCTTCCTGCCTCATCCCTGCCTTCCCAAGAGCTGGCATCATCACTCCTGGTCTCCAATTTAGCTTAGGCAGCTGTCAAGGCAGAAACCGATGGATTTCTCAATTAAGGCTAATTAGAGCCAAACTCCCTGTCATTTCTGCTTCTTCTTGTGATTGTGTGGATTGCCTCAATGTCAAACTGTTTCACCCTACACTGCACATTATGTGACTGAGCACAGAAGGCTCCCCCGAGTCTGGTCACTTTCCATCAGCTGGACACTGTCCTTTGGCGCTGCCTTCTGAGGCTTTGGTTCTCTTAGAAGGCACATTTAGAATAGCTATGTTGATGCATATTAAGTTTGCTATCAATTAACCATAACAGTGAAGTTATCTAAAAATAATGTCCATCATCTGGTAATGGTAAAACAAATTTTATCATACTAATTTTGTTTGGGGGGGGTGTTTTTTGTTTGTTTGTTTGTTTTGTTTTGTTTTTGTTTTTGTTTTTGTTTTTTCAGACAGGGTTTCTCTGTGTAGCCCTGGCTGTCCTGAAACTCACTCTGTAGACCAGTCTGACCTTGAACTCAGATATTCACCTGCCTCTGCCTCCCAAGTGAATTTTGTTTTTAAAAATGCAATTTAACAAATTGTAAATCCTGTTGTCTTGGTTACTTTTTTATTGCTATGAAGTAGCACCATGACCAAGGCAATTTACAAAAGGAAGCATTTAATTGGGGGCTTGCTTACAGTCACAGGTTAGTCCATGACTATCATGGTAGAAAGTACAGCAACAGGCAGGCAGGCATGGTGTTAAAACAGTAACTGAGAGATGGCATCTGATCAGTAAGTTTCAGAGAGGGGGGAGGAGAGAGAGAGAGAGAGAGAGAGAGAGAGAGAGAGAGAGAGAGAGAGAGAGAGAGCACCTGGCTTGAGCATATTGACTCCTCAAAGGCTACCCCTAGTGATAATACCTCCTACAACAAGACCAGATCTCCTAATCCTTCATGAGCAGTCCACTAACTGAGAACCAAACATTCAAGTATATGAGCCTATGGGGGCTATTCTCATTCAAACCATCACACCTGTCAAGGAAATCTTGATTATGAATTATGCCATCTTCTGTGTAGTTACTTCCCAGAGTTTGCATAATCAGATAAATCAAACTTTGTGGTTCAAAGGTGTAATGTTCCTCCATAGGCTCATGTATCTGAACACTTGTTCTCCAGCTGAGGGCGCTGTTGGGGGAACCTTTAAGAGGTGGACTCTTGCTGAGAAAGCTGGTGGAGCAGGCTTTAACACTTTATAGCCCATCTCCACTTGCTGATTATGCTCTGCTTCCTGACTGAGGAGGTAATGGGACCAGCAGCCTCCAGATCCTGTTGCTATGCTTTCCCCCATCATGATGGGTCATATCACCTGAAACTACAAGCCAAAGTAAACCCTTCGTCACTCAACTTGCTTCTAGTCAGGCATTTTGTCAGGGCAAATAAGAGAAGTGTACATCTGTGTGTGTGTGATATTGATTCTGAGCAGAAATACAGCTTTCAGGACAGTTTATGAGATTTTAGGAGAAGAAAAAGATTGTGAACATTCGCTGCCAGCAGGAACGTGACCAGACTGGGTTGGGCTGTGCAGATTTCATTTCCTTTAGCTGAGTCATTACTCAGAGGAATGCTGAATACCCACTGTACAAAACAAAACTCACATTATGTTGCTGTGGATAAGAGTGTGTGTGAACTGTGTCAGGTGGTGGTGGAGCACATCTTTAATCCCAGTACTTGGGAGGCAGAGGCAGGTGGATCTCTATGAGTTTGAGTCCAGCCTGGTCTACAAAGTGAGTTCCAAGATGCCCAGAGAGACACAGAGAAACCCTGTCTTAAAAATAAAAAAGAAAGGAAGGAAGGAAGGAAGGAAGGAAGGAAGGAAGGAAGGAAGGAAGAAAGAAAGAAAGAAAGAAAGAAAGAAAGAAAGAAAGAAAGAAAGAAAGAAAGAAAGAAAGAAGGAGGAAGGGAAGGGAAGGGAAGGGAAGGGAAGGGAAGGGAAGGGAAGGGAAGGGAAGGGAAGGGAAGAGAAGGGAAGGAAAGGAAAGGAGTGTGAACTGTGATCTTTAAGGTAGAACACGCTAGGGGGATGTTTCACTTACTGAACACCTTTGTCTCTCTATTCCCCCAAAACCAATGAGTAACTTTCATTCAACCTAGCTGATATAACTGCACATAACATAACATAACATAACATAACATAACATAACATAACATAACATAACAGCTTACCAACAGGCGTGGTGGTTTTCAGTGTCAGTGTCATTGTAAATAAACTGCAAAAACATCATAAATTATATACATATTTACACATATACATATGCATAGCATTGAAAATTAGGATCCTTTTAAAGAACCTCTCCCATATTTGTTATTATTCAAGATGTTGATTAGAAGTTTCCTCAGTAGCTGAGATGCCAGTCACTGGGCCTGGAGCTGCGGCTACTTTGAAATGCATGCTCTGAATTGCAATTCCTCCCTCATACTGCTGCCTCTCTCCTACCCTTTCAAGCTTTCATTTTGTTTTTCTTATCAGAGAAGGCAGTGGCAAAACGGGAGTTGAATAATTCCGCTGTCACCTGGTAAGATGTACTCACCACTGCCCGGCCCTCTGAGCCTTTCTCTGTTTTTTTAGTCCTCCTGCATTTTAAATGTCCCTTCCTGTCCATCTGACATTATTTGCAAGTTTTAGTTCGTTCTGGAGTTTGGCCTGTTTGAAATCATTTTGTAGGTCCAGGCCATCTCAACAAATTTATGGGGTACACATTCTAATAGAGGAAGAAAGTCCATAAACACTGTAGAATTATGCTGTATATTATAATGTAAGCACAGTAGGAGAAACGCAACCACATGGAGATTTATCGTTCCGGTTAGGAGTTGAAGGTTCGGGTCTTTTTGCTTTTGTTTCTTAGTTTTGTTTGCTGTTATTGTTGATTTTATTTTCACCATAGGGAGACAAGGTCTTGCTACGTAGCTTCCCTGGAACTCTTGCTACATAGATGACCAGGCTAGCCTTGAACTCACAGAGACTTGTCTGCCTCTGCTTCCCGAGTACTGGGATTAGAAATGAGATTTTGGAATTTAAATGTCCCCCAAAGGCCTGCGGTGCTAGAGGTCTGTCACAGCCTTTGGCATTCCTGGGGAGGATGAAGCATCCGGGATGTGAGGTCTAAAACCAGAAGTTAGGAAGATGGCAAGGAGCCCTTGAAGGGACCGGGGTTCCAAGTGTCCTTGCTTCCTCATCACCCTGCAGGGAGTGATTTGTCTCCTCTGCTTTGTGCTTCCTGCTCTGTTCTCACAGGAGGCCCCAGGACAGTGGCACCAGTGGACTAAGATGAACCCTCTCACATGGGAGCCCAAGAAACAATTTTGTTCTTTGCACTGACTTTGCAAATATTCCATAGCCTCTCTTTGCAAGGCCCCCAGACAGTTCCTCCTCCAATCAGTTGTTAATACCTTTCTACTGCCTGGAAGTCCTCCCTGATCTTCACATGTGAAACTGGTAAGAACCGTGCTCAGTACACTGTTGTCGTGATGGGAGGCTGGCTCACAGGAAGGGCGGGCTGACCTGTAGTTTAAGTGGGGTAGCCAAGCTAAGCTCCATGATCCCACAATCCTCCAGGGATGAGAGAGCCTTGAGCTCATGAGCAGTGAGCTAACCTCTAAATCATGCTAATTACACATATCTTTCTGTTCTTCATACACAGGCCCTTATGTTTAAATCAATCACAGGTTTTTAAAAATAGAAGTCACATCTATTGTACTCCAGCTTTTCATTAACAACCCTCTATCTCCCTGTTCCTTTCAACTCCGGGCTGAGAGCTATAGAGTAAATCTGAATCCAGTTCTTAATTTCAGCCAACTAACTGTTATGTGCTTTCTTGGCACATAATGGACACTTAGAAATTATTTATTAAATGGGTAGGTAAGCAAATAAAGGCTACCAACTTAATACTAGAAGGTGAAAGTTAATAGATTTTGGAGCCTTGAGGATATATTCCTTTGATGGAGATCCATTAAAGATGTACTCAGATGAATGAGACACAGAAGAAATAGCCAGGGGTGAGCTCATAGTTTGGAGCCAGATCCCATCTCCACTGCTTTTAGGAACAACTTTGGTTAGATGGCAATAGACACTCGCTGCCAGAGGTTGCCCCTGAATTTGGGAACTACACACCCACACACTGATTCCCTGAGAATAGGAAGTGGGAAAGTCACCCATGAGGTATTTTCCATTTAGTCTTCGGAGTGAGCTTTCTGCTGACCACCACAAAACAAACAACAGCGTGCAGTTTTTCCCAGGGTCCCACATCTTGGGCGGGCTCAATGTAAAAAGTCCCACCCAGAAGTGAATTTAGTCTCTTTTTGGTAAGGAGAGAAAATAGAGATTCACAAAGCATGAGGTTCTGACAGTGAGTATAGGAGAACTTTCTGGAATACACTTTCTTTCTTGGCTTGAAAGATGCCAAATGGAAAAGTAATGCCTTCTGTATTCTGTAAATACAGACAACAAGCAGAAAAAATATAGAGGATGGTGATCATAGAATTTATTCTCCTACCCAGGGCACCTATCTATCTCAGTAGAAAGGGTTATAAATATAGGTTCAACTGGGCTAGAAAGCTTGGTTCTGCTTTCCAAACCCAAAGATAATCGAGTTTCTCCTGTAAGGCTCTTCAGCTTCTGAAATGCAATATTTCTCTCATCTAGAATTTCTAGACAAGTTTAACAGCACAGACCTGTAATCTTATCTTGGTCTCCATAGATGCAAATGAATCATCATATCCTCCTTCCTCATCAATAAATTAAGGAAATTGTACCATACTGGCCACTGAGTGTCCTGTCAAGATATGGAGTCCCATAAACCCATGAACTGCACAGGCTCTGAGAAGTAGAGAGGTAAGGAGGAGGGTCACGGACATTGCCTGGAAGGACAGGTTTCTTACCAGTATCTCATTAGGAAGACACTTAGAAATTATTTATTAAATGGTTAGGTAGTGTTCACAATCCCACCTGTAAAGAAGAGCATGGAGGACTTCCAGGCAATAGAAAGTTAGGAACGACTATTTGGAAGAGAGAATGTCTGGGGACAACTGATTGGAGGTAGGCCAGCTCCAATCAGCTGCAAATCTTAATAGACAAGGCCAAGGTTTCCAGACATAAATAGGATTTGCCTCAAGACTGTATTTTAGAAACTTGTAGTTTAAGACTGAATATCAATTCTTACTTGAATTTCCAGTCTTTTGCCTCTTCTAAAATTTCAGACTTATTAGCCCTCACAATTTTATAATATGTTATAAAATATGGATCTCTGTAAGTTCAAAGCTAGCTTGGTCTACAGTGAGTTTCAGGACAGCCAGGGCTACATAGTAAGAGATGATAGATAGATAGATAGATAGATAGATAGATAGATAGATAGATAAATAGATAGATATAAGATATATGTCCTGGATGTCCAAGAAGTCATATGAGACCAGGCTAGCTTTGAACTCACAGAGATCCTCCTGTCTATGCCCAGGAGACATGGATATCTTATACTAAATCTATATTTCCTCATGTTCTTTAAATTCCATTTCTTTGGAAAACTGACTAAAAAATAATTATATAACATTACTTCTGCCAAGTCCTGCATGTCCCTGCAGTGAATGGCATGACATGGTTCCTGCCCTTGAAACAGGGCCAGCTGGTTTGTGACCCTCCACAAGTGTTGATGAATGTTGTGGCCATAAAGCTTGTTTGTATAACAATGTACATATTTTCATGTTCCTTCTTCAGGAATGTTCTCCCTGCCAAAGTTAATGACTCCATGATAATTAGAAGCAGCATGAGTTCAGAAGGTGAGGGTAATACTGTGACCTCCAGGACAACCCTTAAGGCTGTGGGAAAGAACTCTGAAAACATGAGTACAAAAGTATATAATTTCTCAACTATACAAAATATAAGCATGCAATATGAATGATATGAGGGGCTTCACAGACCTATAAGAACAGAGGCAGCTACACTATGAGCCAGCTTGTCAGAAAGATATTAAGGAAGGAGATAAAGAAATATGTGGAGTAGTGATCGCAGGGCATGATCCCACCTAGCTAAGTTTATTGTTTGTACTTACAAAGGCAGGCAGATCTCTAAGTTAATTTGCAATGTTTTTTAAAAAAATATATGTGCTTGCTGTATTTTTCTAAGAATCAAGGGGCTTAGTTCATAGGATAATCAAAAGTGAATCTGGAGTAAATGACTGAATTTGTATATAAATAAAAGACTGAGCTTTGGTCTTGAGAGCTGAGTTATCTGGATGAGCTGTCTAGAGAGCAGAAGAAGCAGAACACAGGCTATCAGCTTGTGCCCCACAATTTGACATCAAATTGTTTCTTTTGCTGCTCTCAAATACCCCTTTCTCAGAACCCCTCTCCAAGCTGAAAGTTGATCCTTGGCATATTTCAACTTTTGTTTAACTAGAAATTAATTGGTAAGCAGGCTTGAGGTGATAAAAACATACAGGTCATGTCCAGTTCACCACTCTACACGCAATACCCAAGATTGTGTAGAGAGGCCTTAGTAAATGTTTGCAATGTTTATTAGTGTTTAGGCTCTGCTGTCCATTGAGCATTAAAATAAAGTCTTACCAATTAGTTCAAGGAAAGTCTCTTTTCTATTGACATAGTCAGAAGGAGGAATAGACTATGTTCACTTAGCCATATTAGAATGTTGAGGGTCTTGAAGAGGAAAGAGGAATGCTCAAGTTTCTTCTCGATTTCAATATAAGTAACAGTTAAAAGTCACAGACCCGATTACCAGAATGTCTAGATTCTAGTCCCGGCTCTACCATCTGGTTCCTGTGTGACCTTTACTCGGATGATCCTTCTCACAGTCTGTCCATTTAAAGGCTTGGATTAGTAATGTGCCTGCCCCAAGTGGCCTGTGGGGAGGCTAAGTGAGCACACACAAATGAAATAGTCAAAATGATGTACTCAGTAAATAAACACACCAAAGTATAAGCTGTCATGGCTAGTGGACAATCTGACTCCTAAAGAACACTCATTGTGTGCCACTATATACTAAAGCAATAATAAACAAACCCCGCATGGAGTGGCCCCTGTTTATACGCTGGGTAAACAGGATACTAAGGCCAGAAGATCATGAATTTCAGGCTGGATTGTAATCTTCTGAAACATAAATGAAATTAAATGTGAAAAATGTACAGAACGCTCTCCTCACCATGTACCAGAGAACAGAAGAAACAAATTATCTAAATGCCTACCTGGTTTGTGAGACTTCCTGCAGGAGGTGACTTTGAGCTAAATCTTAATAAATGAGCAAGAACTCAAAAGTTGGAGCAGTGTGGAGCACATTTCTAACAGAGAGGGGACATTTTAAAAGCCTCAGTGACACAGTAGGAGTCAACAGATTCTATATTCAGCCAGTGAGATGTCTAAGAAGAAATACTGCATGGGAAAACATCTAGAGAGGCTGGAGGTCAGCTGTAGCAGGGCTGGAAGAATATGTACCTAAGCTGCAACAAAGGCCACTGTCAGCTCATCACAGAATACCTAGTGTTAGGGAATATGCATGTCACCAAGGCTCACGGTGTTCAGGGAGAGGTGGTGGTATAGCTGAAGCAGAACTCACCAGAAAGAAAAGCCAAGACCAAGAAGAGAATCTCAAGAATGAAGGACTACAAGCCCCACTCTCTATGCATGTGGCTTGCCATTTTGTAGCTATGGGGACATAAAATATTCAGCCTTTTGTATCTATCTTCTTCCACTTAGTAGCATTTCCCAGATCCATCCACATCATAGTATACTGCAGTACCTCACTTCTTTTTATCACCAAGGAGACTGCGTCATACACACTGACTTACCTACTCTTCAGCTGCTAGTCATTAGCACAGCTCGCCTTCAGGGCTGCTATGAATAATAGTGCTGTGGATATTCAAGGACGAGTTTTTGATTGAACGTGTGCTTTTAATTGTCTTGTAATTGAAGATAAGCTAAATAATGCAGTAAAATACCATGTCATTAGAAAGAACCATGTAGAGTGGCGCCTGTCTGTACGGTAAGAGTGTTAAATGAAAATTCAAGATGCATTACACTGTATGTTGAAAACTCTTTGTAATTACAAACATGGGTGTTGGGGGAGGGGCAGAATGAAAGGTCATTTAGGAGGTAGATGATGGTTTGAGATTTTTTTTTTTTTTTGTGCCATCTCCCCAGATACAAGGTTTACTATGCAGTCTGCTGCACAGTGCTATAAGGGGACCCAGCAATGTGCCTGGCTAAAGTGAGGAGGTAATAGCAAGGCAGTCATCTGATTGCTTAGCTTCCAGGCAATCTCATTTCACCTCTTTGGTGAGCTTTTCATGAACAGGCAATTGAGGTAATTGTCAGTAACTCGGCAGATTTGGTCAAGTTAGAAAGTACACACAATTATCACTTGTGTGGGCACAATTAAGAAGTAAAATAGAAACACATCTGTTAATACTCCATAAATGCTTCTGGTACTTTTACATTCTTGGAAGACACCCCAAAAAGATCAGCAGTTTTAGTTTTATCCCTGTTCTCTCTTCTCCAGGGGAATGCTCTCTTTTTCCTTTTTGGGGGAAAATGTTTTTTCTAGACAAATGCTATTCTGATCTGTTTCCTTGGTAGCTGCTAAGGGGCTTTCTTAGTCGCAATGTTGGGTCCTCCACCACTGTTGTCTGACTTGCTAAATGCAGTCTCCCTGGGATTGTATGTAGGGGACCATACCACTGAAGTCCACCCTTGAAAAGACACGCAGCTTCTGCCACCATGGGGCAAGTGTGGGCCCCTTGCTCAGAAGACATGTGAAAGGACCACAGAGAGGTACACAGGCAAAGACAGACCTAGTTACACCAGGGTCCCTCTCAATGCATTGGCTAAATGTAGCCTCACAGACAGCCACTAAGGAGACCAGTGGCTAAGCTTCTAGTTAACCTGTCTCAGCTACCAAATCCTCAGGGGAAAAAAGATCAGTCACTGAATCCAAGGCTACCAAAATCTGGCTTTGGTAAGCATGAATTGACACATGGCTGAAACAAAGAACCATTTCCTCTGTCTGAGACAGAGTGAGATGTTTAAAAGTTGAGTCTTGAGCTTGAAGCCTTTTGTCAATAGGGTGTCATTCCACAAAGTGGATCCTTCCCATAATGCTCCTGGATCTGCAACTTCCCTCTGGCTTTGACCTTCTTCAGGAATCCGTTCTCCTCAGAACCCCCTTCTCTGAACACTTCCCTTTCTATTTAATGACCACCCCAACCCAGTTCCTGTTCCTCTTGGCCCTGGTTCTCCATGTGGGGATTGTGGCCTGAGGTCACCAGCATCACTTGGGAATTGATTAGAACCGGAAATTTCAGATGCTTTTCCAGACCAGCTGATGTTGCAGCTGAGGATGGAGCTGTGATCTGCTTTCACAGTCCCCCCAGGTGTTTTCAGAATGCACAGAAGTTTGGAAATCACTGAGCTAGAACAATTATTGGTCACCCATGCTCTTCTCTGAAGAAACACAGAGATTCTGCAGCAACTCTCCAACTCTGGTGGTCACATGAGATCAGCTACAGTACACACATCAACATTAATATTTGAGTTTCATATAATTTTTACGCTAGCAAAAATAATGTTCTTTTAGTTTTGTACTCATAATCAGTAAAAAATATGAAACCTATCCCTGGCTTACGAGATATAGGGAAACAGACAGTGGGCCGGTCTTGGTCACAGGCTTAATATACCAACTCCACCCCGAACATCTATGATTTCCCCTTCTTGGGGACTCAGCGTCCAGATGAACTGACCTTCAATTCAGCAGTCTTTCCTTTCTGAGCCCTCTCCTGCCTCAGATAATCTCCTGGCCTCTTCAGTCCACTGATTCTCCTTGAAGAAATATTGCATAAGTGAGATCTATGTAAGGCTTTTAGCCAGGACCACCTTCCTCAGAAAGACAGCACTAAGTCATTTTCAGGCTTGTGGCATGGGTACAGACCACAGCACACCCAGAACTGTTCATTGGACCCACGCTGAGCTAGGTTCCTTGCACAGACCCCAAAAAACCTATAGAATGAGCTGGGTGACCCTTCCAGAATCATCCCAGGCATCTTGGACCACATCACATCCCAAAGCTCTACCATCAGTGGCCAGAGCTGGACAAGGTGCCATTCCAAGTTACACCTTCTGGGTGGTCTAGGGAACAACAAATATGTATCTTGGCACCGCTGGTCCGTGGGACTCAGGGAGCAGCGCGGAAGAGGGGGCACTAGAGGCTTCTGATTTGAAAGGCAAAATTTCTCCAGTCAGGCTTGATCGCCTTCCTTCCCTGTGTTCTCTCCCAGGAAACACACAGACACCTTAATGGCTGAAGCAGTTTATTTTCCCAGGCTGTGCAGCCACAAACCCTTGCGGCCACAGATGCTCTGTGAATTACAGCCATTCCAGGTTCCCGGGGTAAATGGCAGACAGTTGGATGTTGTTGTTGGAGAGCTTTTTTTTTTTTAAATACTATTAAAAGAAGCAAACATTTGGGGAGCTCTTGTATTGGCAGAGCTACAGAATCTGCTGTTGTAAGGAGAGGAAAAAGGTGTTAAACTCAAGAGCTAATTCTCCCACACTAGAATCCCAACAGACATCCCCCCACCCCACCCACAGTCCTTTGAAGACCAAGAAAAGAGGTCACCTGTCTCCCCTGAAGCCTGCTCTCCACAAGGGCCCTTTTGCTGCAGCAGCCCCAAGGACACACAGCTCCTTCTGAGCAAAAGGCCCCTTCCTAACCAGCAACTGAGTCACACTGTGTGTGGGGACGGGGATGGGGGGGCAGAGGACTGATAAGAGAGATTAGAGCAATTGTCATCTAGAAAATTACTGTGCAGTGCACACTTGACACAAAAGATAATGAAACCGGTTCAGGGATTTGTTCACGTTTGAAAGACCCACAAGTGAGGACTCCCCCACGTTCTGACTCAGGAAAGGCGACACCCCAAATCACTCACGAGAAACAGTCTTGATGCAAAGAGCAAGAGGATTTTCATTTCAAGAACTCTCGGGCCCAAAGTCATACCCCACGCAGGGCTAGAGGACCTTGGTGCCCTGAGTAGCTGTGAGAGGAGGGATTTAAAGGAAGAAACCACAAAGAAAGGGGAAGCTGAGTAAACATCATAAGAATGGGGATGATAAATTACAGCTCATTCCTGATGGAAGGGTTACAGGCTATCTTTGGCAAACATGCCACAAGAAATGCGGAAGCTGAGCAAACATCTTAAGGGGATGATGAGTTTCAGTTCATCTTTAACGTAAGGGTTAAAGGCTATCTTTGGCAAACATCCCTGGTCCCTTACACAATGAGTCAGGCGCCTGGGTGGGTCACCCAATGATCATCAGCTTCTCAGGCTCAAACAAAGAACTTCATGCTGCCTTTGCTTCTCGGGGTCTGGGAAACATTGAGTTGGGGGTCTTACAAGTTCATTCAGTTAAGTGGCCAAAGCTGACTACAGATCTGGATGGATTCAGCTCCCTTCTACTTCCTGGCACCAACCAGGACCAGGACAGCCTTTTTATTTTATTTTATTTATTTATTTTTTTGACATTGGCTCTTTGAATGCAGCATGCCTCCTGCTGTTCAAGCACCCTACATAATTACTTCATTAAATCCTCATCATTACGTGGCCAACACTGCTATTATCCAAATTTACATAAGAGGCAATTGAACTACTAAAAGGAAGAAGTACTCACATGGCTAGCCAGTACCTCAGCTGCTGGCTTTGAAGTCCTAGCTCTCAACCACTGAACCTCAGGCTGTAAAATCAGTTGGAGAGGCTAGGAGCCCTGGGGTATCCACTACTTATTAGCTGCAGCATCTGTGGCATGCCCTGCAGAACCTTAGTTTTCCACACAGGCGGGCCTCACAGAGCCTGTGAGTGGCCCTCTAACTACTAACTAGTGAGCAGAAGGCAGGGGCTTAAAAAAATGGAGCTCTACTGGAGTTCTTCTTGACTTTCAAATCATTCCACAAACTATAAACAATACAGGTTCACTACAGAAAAGGAGAAAGTGCAGATAAGGGTAGAGGAGACAGTGGGGACTGGGACTCACTGAGTTACAGTCTTCTGGTCTCTTCTATGGGGTCTGGGACTCACTGAGTTACAGTCTTCTGGTCTCTTCTATGGGGACTGGGACCCACTGAGTTACAGTCTTCTGGTCTCTTCTATAGGGACTGGGACCTACTGAGTTACAGTCTTCTGTGCCTATGTGCACGATTCACAATGCTGAGATTACACTGCATGTTCTGTGGTATGAGCTCCTTTTTTGCAAACCTAAGTGAACCCTGCATCATTAAACATCCCTCTACAATGGCCGTGTGTGCTCACACTAGAGTACAGGGGTGTGCTTGCACGTGTGTAGAGGTCAGAGGTCAACTTCAGGTGTCTTTATTGCTCTTCGGTTTATTTGTTGTTGTTGTTGCTGTTGTTTGTTTCTTTCTTTGTTTTGCCCATTTACTTATTTATTTATTCATTCACTTTACATCCCAATAGCAGCCCCCCTCCCATCAGTACTCCCGGCACATAGCCCCATCCATCACACACACACACACACACACACACACACACACACACACACACACACACATTCACCTCTGAGGAGGGCGAGGTCCCCCCTGGGTACTAACCCACCCTGGCCCCTCAAGTCACTACAGCTCACTCTAGTTTGTGATACAGGATTGCTCACTGAAGTTAGAGATAACCCATTAAGCTAAACCAGCTGGCAGCCGGCCTCAGGGATCTAATGGTCTCTACTCTCCCACACCCCCAGTCCAGATGTGCACTGACTGCTCGAGTAGCTTTTGACTTGGGTACCAGGGATTGTAAGGCTCTTGTGGCAAGCACTTTAGCAACTAAACCATCTCTCATGCACCACAATGCTATTTTAAGTGTGTATCTTTAGCTGTGTGGTTGGTTATATTATACATTTAAAACTGAACTCCCTAGTGATGCACATCCATGTTGCTTCCCGTTTTCATCTTTGAATAGTTTTTGTTGTTTGTTTCTTGTTTTGTCTTTACGGGGCCTCCTGATGTAGTTCAGTAAACTTACTATCTGTGTAGTTCAAACAAAGGCTGCTTTAGAATTCAGAGTCCTCCTGCCTCACCCTCCCGAGTGCCTGGATTTGCAGACATATGCTATATTCCCAGCTCTGAGAATAACTTCATTGAAGTAGTTTCCATTGGGCATCACAAAATAGTTCTAACATCCTTTGAGATTGAAGCATTGTGTTTGAGGTTTGAATTAGTGCCCATTTCTCGTCGGCACATACTATGCAACCTTCTACAAGTTACCCACCCTTTCTATGTTCAATCTTCTCACTGGTAAGCAAGCATATAATCATGAACACTCATGAAATAATCTCAAAAAACTTAGCCAAGAGCTGATCACGGGCTCACAAGGTAAAACTGCCAAGGCAAATGACATAGGTATCTTCAAGATATGCAATAAAAATTGTTCTATTGCCTTCTAGAAAGTTTGAGCAATTTATATCCTTGCCGGTAGTGTATTACAGTACCCAACTTCACAGAAACATGACAGCAATGGGTATTAATATTTAAAAAAACCAAACTGCCAGCTTGATTGACAAAAAAATTATTTCGGTGTTGTTTTGATTTGCATTTCTGATAGAGTGGATCTTGGATTAATGTTCACCTCTGTGGGTGATGCGCTGCTGACAACTGGGGAAAGAAAAGATTGATGGGTGTATAAAAATAGCCAGAATAAAAGATGGCAAGGTTATAAAATATGCTGCTTATGGGGAGAGATGCGGCTTGGAAACCCGGCGCTTCATGAGTCTAGAAACTGCTCCTCCAGAGTCCTGCTCCCATCAGTGAGGGCAACGTTGTATGTGAGGTTGCCTGGGAATTCCAGGAGGCAAAGAATGAGTTGGATAGTGGGTAAGCAAGACACAGGAGCCTGCTGCTCACAGACCCGCTGGCTTCACTCCTCCTGTTTGCTGCACGGTGGAGATCAGCTCCCACAGGCGTGTATTCAACCACTCTGTCTTCCATTGTCATGGTTCAGAAAAGGAAGCACAGGGAGGCAAGCCCTCAGCCTGAGGACTTCACATCTCTTCAGCCACAAAGGAGACAAATAGAGTAAAGCAGGTACCACCAGGCAGAGGGTGACATGGTTCTTGGAGCTAGCCTTGGCTCTTCCTTTATTCCAAACCAGAGAAAAGTAAGCCAGATACAGGGTCAGGTTGGAAGTCAGCCGGCATGATGTTATTGGATCAGAGTATCCCCACCTCCTTCACTACAAACAGTACCGAATTTCCCCCTCCCCCTCACCAAGTTTACCAAGCTCATCTGTGAGTTGACTTCCAGTCTGAGGTCTTCCATAATGTGCTAGAATTGCTCACCTAAGACCAGGCCAGCACTCATGCCCTCAGCCTTGCTGCAAATTCACTATAGTCTTCTTCTCTGAGGATGCTCTTTAGTGATGGGGGAAATAATCACCCACTTGCTGGCGTTTCCAACTCAGTGCCTTAGAAAATCTGTCAACACAACTGTCTAAAATCTGTGAAACTACTACCAGGTACCAAGGAGGTCACCTCTCGAGAAGAACCAAAGCAAGGAAGTATAAAACTTACTGATGGATCTCTGGTCAAAAAGCAAGGGGCTTCCCTGTACTGAGACCCACAGACCAGCCTGTATCTACCCTCTGCTCTGTTTTGTTTACACTGATCCTTCCAGGGACGGCTCTCAGTTCCCCAGAGGTTCTAGTCATCCACAAGTTCCATCACCTCCAAGAACTTCCATTGCAGGTCTCTCTGCCCCTACTGAAGGGAAAGCCCTGATAGTCTTACAGCCAAGATCCTCCTCAGGCTTCCAGCCTACTCTATCACTTCTTAGGTACCCATCTATTGGCAGAGGAAGAGAATCAGTGCCCTGCCCTCCACTCTCCTCTGCTGTATACAATGAAAACAAGGACATAAGGTCTCCTTATGCCCTCAGGTTTCCCTGAGCATTCAGACTCTAAGGTCATTGTCCTTCCTTGACATAGTCTTCTATCGGAACACCATCTTGATCACCCTCTAACAGGTAGTCTTTCTCTGTGTTTTTAGATATCACCTCCTAGCTTTCTGGTACATTTGTGTCTGATCAACTCCAGCAGCAGCATCTGATCTCTAGCTTCTGTTATGATTTTTTCCAGGACTCTGGAAAGCTTGGGTCTTTACATTTTCAGCCTTTTTCTGCTTCAGGTCATTTGCCCCTCCAGATCTGAAAGGTGTAAAAATACTTCAATGCCTTCCCTTGGCTTTGATGGATATTCCATCTCTTTAACTTGACCTTAAGGGCCTGTACCCTTGGATGTGGACTCAGATTGATCCTGACCTCTGGAAGCCTGGCTTCTTACACAGTGGCCCGTTCTCTGCTGTTGTGTTTTCTTCTGTCTGGACTCTTTCTCTCTCCCACATTGAATTCATCTGAACCCTTTAGATCACAACTCCAAAGCTTCCTCCTTACAGATGACCATCCTCAGAGCCCCAATGCAGTCCAATTCCATATATGTCCTTAGCTCCCTTACTAATACACTCTGTAGCCTCTTTCACAACTCATACATTTATACCAACATAACCATTGAATTTACCTCTGTAGACTCTAAAATACTGTAGTGGTTTGAATAGGAATGGCCCTCATAGACTCATTGTATTTGAATGCTTGGTCACCAGGGAATGGCATTATTAGGAGTTATGGCCTTGTTGATGTAGATGTGGCCTTGTTGGGGGAAATGTATCACTGAGAGTGGGCTTTGAGGTTTCAGAAGCTCAAGCCAGGTGCAGTGTCTCTTTCCTTCATGATGCCTTCTGATCCAGATGTAGAACTCTCGGCTCTTCCTCTAGCACCCATGTCTGCCCATGTGCCACCCTCCTTTTCACCATGACAATAGTGGACTAAACCTCTGAGCCTGCAAGCAGGCCCCAATTAAATGTCATGCCATTTCTTCACAGCAATAGAACCCCAACTAAGACAAATACATAAGGGGAAAGATCAGTTTTCTTCCATAGCACAATTTTGATAGATTGTAGATAATTGATAAATTACTTATTAAAAGAATAAAGAAGAAAAAAATTAACAACACCAGTTAACTCTTGAAGAAACATTAAGCTATTTTCACAGAAATAAAACCCATTTGCCAGTATGTGATTCTTGCAGTTTTTCCATTTTATGGTATTTTGGGTAATAGGATCGAGACAGCCATTTATCTTTTGGGTTCTATAAGCAGGAAGAACAACCGCAGATTTTTACACTTTTGAATCAGTCTCCTAGTTTAGTGTGACAATTTAGTACGTGCCTGAAGTAAAGCATTGAATATCTCTAGGTTTGAACTTGGGCCTGGCAGACTCTCAGCTGCTTGCTTAATCTCCGGATCTTGCTGTCTTGCTCCTGGAAGCATTTCTTGTTCATTCTCTCCTACCGAAACCCTCTTTCTGAATGATTATAGGTCCTCTAGGCTACAACATTCAATGTTGGATCTCACCGTGCTCTATGCTCACTTGTTGGAGGATCCATCTAGACCCCCCTCCTCCAGTTCTCCAACTGACCTTATAACAGGACAATAATAGTTGCCCTCTTCACTTACACGAGGGCTTAGGTGGATTCCAAAGCATCACTTCTGCATCAGACAAATCTCTATTTAGCTCTATACCATGGCATGGAATGATAGAGAAAAAGCAGCAAGATCCATCCAGAGGTTTCCTGTAATCTATAAAGGAAGGGCCGTTGAGGAATGTCCCGGGAAAGCAGGCACCCAGGAGTTATCCAATCCTTCCAAAGGGTTTGGTATTTTAATAACACTTACACATGTCCTCAGCAGCCAACTGATCACAGAGGTAAACATTGCTTTATGAGAAAAACAACTGAACATCCTTCTGAAAGAAAACTATGCAGGTTTAACCAAAGGACAGAGTTATTTTCCAAAACAGAAGACATGTGCTAATATGATGGTAAAGGTTAAAAGAGCAAACCACGCCCTAGTGCCACCTCCCAAGCAGCCTGTTTTCTTTACTCTAAGTTGCTACCACTCCTTTTTCATACCGACTGTGAACCTGTAGACTAACAGTGTCATAGTGAGGAGGTCATTCCCTGTATTAGCATCATTAACCACATGTTGTCCTCCTAACTGGCTGTCCTTACACAAACACATTGGGGTTGCTGGATCTAGCAATTTTTTAAATGGTATGTTTCACAGCTTAGCTACTTTTTTCCTTGTATTCAATCTAAACTTCTACCTCTGCACTGCTCTGGGCGAATTCCTCTCCTAAGTCCTAAGGGTTGCCATAACCATTGGAACCGACTTTCTCATCCAGTCATTTCAAATCAGACTCCTCGGAGTCCATTTTCAAAGAAGTAGGCCAGAGTTGTAAAGAACAGACTTCCTGAGTGGCGATTTTCCAGTTCATCATTAATCACTTCCATGTGAACAACTGGGAAAATGAATTTCATGTGACTGTAGGCAGATATCAAGCAAAAATCCTCTGCTGGGTCCTGTGAGGATGTAAGTAATTTCACGGAATGAAGAAAAAAATAGGTTTCCCATTTTTCTAACCTGAGGTTTCTCCTTCCATTTTAAAGTCTCAATAGCTTTCAATTTTATCATTTCAATCAATCATGGGAAATAATTCCATGGAGTTTATTTGTACAGCTGGTAGAAAGCAAGAGTGTTCCAGTGAGTAGGGTGTGTAAAAAGGTATCACCAGTCCAACAGGCTCACGTCTTTTCTGAGAAATAATTCCTATCCTACTAGTTGGATTTATTAAACCAGAGGTCTATGGCAGAGGGGAAGGTAATGAGCCATGCGGACCCCCTGAGTTCTAAATCACTCTCACTTACATGTGACCCAGCTTCACATGATGAATTTATTATAGGCTACTGCCCATAACCAAGAGCTATTCACACAACAAAAGCAAAGTCTTAGGAGGGTAACATCACACTTGACATGCAATTACTACCCCAAGGTGCTTGGATGCTCTGATAGAGACTTTGACTTGTAATTGGTCTTTTCCTGGTAAACCAGGCAATTGTCCTATATCTTTCAGTAGCTGGGAGCTCAGAAACAAGACAGAATGCACAGCTCTTCCTTTGGCAGGTGTGATTTCAAGCTGAGCTGAGATGGACATAGGGGAACCTGGATACTTCAGGAACACATAGCTGTGAACCAATAGAGACCAAGCTGAACCTTACAGCTCTCCATCAACAAAAACAGAAACAGACCTCAAGGAAGCCAGCTCAGCAAATGAACACAAGCAGCAATCTCGGTTATTGCTGTGGAGATACTCTGGATTGCAACATGATCTTTCTATCCTCAGACAGAAAACAGAGCTGCAGAGTCCTGGGTGGGAAATACTAGACAAACAATCTTAGTATGCTATACTTGAAAGGCCACTCAAGAAGACAGTCTTTTCTTCTTCCTCTTTCTTCTTCTTTCTTCTTTCTCCTTTCTTCTTTCTTCTTCTTCCTCCTCCTCCTCTTCTTCCTCTTCTTCTTCTTCTTCTTCTTCCTTCTTCTACTTTTTCTTTTTCTCCCCTTCACCATTATTATTTGTGAAATAGCATATAAAATAATTGATCTCATAATGGCATTTTCATACATATCAATACTTTTTTTAGTCATCTCCCTCAGCCACTCTCCTCCTCC
This sequence comes from Mus minutoides, assembly GCA_902729485.2. Lineage (NCBI taxonomy): Eukaryota > Metazoa > Chordata > Mammalia > Rodentia > Muridae > Mus > Mus minutoides. The sequence continues at coordinate 864,720 of LR749571.1, forward strand.
TTCCTTCTCTCTTCTACCTCTTGTTGGTCCCTTTCCTCATGCCCAGTTGTCACCTCTTCTGCCCCATGCCATGCATAATCCATTACTTTTCTTCTCTTTTGTTTTCTCCCTGTAAGATCTTTTCTACATGTCATCACAGTAATTACTAATTTCATGATCATAACACACACACACACACACACACACACACACACACACATACATACATACAGGAACCACATATGAGAGAAATCATGTGGTGTTTGCTTTTCTGGATCTGACTTATTTCACTTAGTGGCGTGATCTCCGGTTACATTCATTTTCTTACAAATGTTTTGGCTTCATTTTCTCATGACAGATGAGAAGGTTTCTCCATGGTAAAACTTAAGCGTCTTTGGGTATATGATGAGAAGCAGTCCAGCTTGGGCCATGTGGCAGTTCCAGTTTGGGGTGTTTGAGGAACCTGTGTGCTGGTTACTATAGTGACTGCACAAGTTTACATTCCAATCATCAGTCTGTCTTCTCCCAGTTACTCACTAACACTTATTTGGGTTCTTAGGGTTAGTCAGTCTGATTGGGATGAGGTGAAATCAGAAGTACATGTGGTCTGCATTTCCTGGGTGGGTAAGGAGGTTGAAAACTTTTTCAGTGTTCATTGGGTATTTGTGTTTCTTCTTTAGAGAGCTGTGTATCTGGTTCACTAATTCATTTATTGTTTAGATATGTTGATTTTTTTGTGTTTTTATAGTTCTTTACATTCTAGGTGTTAACCCATCCTGTGCAGCTGACAAATTATTACTACACAGACATTCTTTTCATTCTGATGATGGTTTCTATTGCTGAATGAAAGCTTTTAAATTTCATGTAAACCCACTGGTCAATTCTTGCATTGTTTTCTGTTTTCTAAGAGTCCTTTTCAGAAACTCTTTGCCCGTGTATTAGGTTTAAGTGTTTCCTTTGCATTTCCTCTAGCAGTTTCTGTATTTCAGGTCTTCATTAAAGTCTTTGATCCATTTTGATTGAATTTTATTAGAATGAGAGAGATGAATCTAGTTTCATTCTTCTACAGGTAGATATCTATTTTCAATAGTATTAATTATTGAAGATAGTCTCTTTGGAAACCTTTGCAAAAAGTAGGCGACTGTATCTATGTGAGTTTATTTCTGGGCTCTTTATTCCATTCTATTCCGTTGGCCTGATGTCTAATTTTGTATCAGTACCAACAGTTTTTGCTACTATGGCTCTTTAGGGTGATTTGAAATTGGGTATTTATGATCTTTCTAGCATTGTTCTATTTATGATTGCCTTTTTATTAGGAATATTTTGCATTTTCATACAAATTTTAGGGTCCCCTTTTCTAGTCCTGTGAATCACTGAAAATTTGTCAGGATTTTATTTAATCTATAGATAAGTTTTAATAAGACAGCTGTTTTCACTCTTTTCAATCAACCCATGAACATGGGAAATCTTTCTACCTTCTAGTGTCTTTCTTCTTCAATGTATTTATTAGAAAGTTTTCACTTGGGTCATATTTAATCATATTTTAAATGACCCAAGCAAAAATTCAAGGAAGGGGTTAGAAACAGAAAAGAAGCCACTTCAGTTCTTTTTGGATTTGTTTTGCTTTGAAACAGGATTTCATGCATTCTGGCCATGCTATAAACTTTGTGTGTAGCCATGGGACAACTTTAGTGTTGCCATGGAATAACTTTAAATTTATCCTAGTCATCCTGCCTCTGCCTTCCAAGTGCTGGGATTATAGGCATGTACCAAGCCTATCACTGTATCTGCCTCACTTTATACAACTTTTCCAAAAATGTTGCTTTATTTTCAGTTGCTTCCAGCTTAGGATTTTCAGTTTATTCACCATGGACCAGAGCCTATGTTAGACATGGGTAATATAAAGATGAACAAGGCCTAGGAGACTCGCAGGCTCAAGAGCAGCTAAACTAGAGCCTCATTATAGAATCTACATCTTTCTGAGAGTTTCCTGAGAAACAGCACCCTTGCAGCACTATGATTTCCTGAAAGGAACTGGCTTACAGTTATGAAGAAATGTTATGGTTTCCCTAAAGTCCCAAATTTAATGGAGACATGCCATGGAAAGGTGTCATGCGGGGCACTTGACCAGAGTTGGGAGGAAATACCAAATAGAGAGCAACTGTCCTCTGCTGAGAGTCCTCATAGAAGTCACCATAAGGATGGCTCCTGCTATCAATGATGGAGGTCTATCTGGCCAACTTTTGTTTCCAAAGCAAATCTTAAGGCAATTCACTATAGGTCTCTGAGCCTGCTGCTTTGTCTTAGTTACTGATCCATTGCCATGAAGAGAGAGATAGACATGATGCTCAAGGCAAGTTATTAAAGAAAGCATCTAATCAAGGACTTGTTTACAGTTTCAGAGGGTGAGTCTTGATCTCCATGGCCAGAAGCATGGCAGCGGGCAAGCAGTTATGGCACTGGAGTGGTAGCTGAGGACGTATATCCAATCCACAAGCTGCATATTGGGCCTGGAATGGGAATTTGACCTTCAAAGCCCATCCTTAGTGACATGACTCCTCCAATAATGCAACACTTCCTAATTCTTCCCACACAGTCCTTGTTAAACCTGAAAACCATGAGGAGAAAGGCCAGTTCCACTATTACTGAATTAAAGCAAACTTTAACTAATACTGGCCAGGAAGATGGATGGATACTGGTCAGGGCCATGCCCAAGATTCCCAAAGAATATCCATGAGCTATGTTGGTCAGGTGCCTATGAAGGCCAAACTTGCAGGGTTATCTACTTCCTGAATTCGACCGATTGGGGACAAGACTAATCCTGACATACCTCCTGTGTATATACCTCCTGCCTATGTGTGACCCAGCATACCCAGAGCAGCTGGGTTAGCCACGCTTGTTAAGGGAAGTGGAAATTTGTGGCTTATCAGGAAGTAGCTGTTCAGAGGCAAATGGAACAAATAAGTTAACTTTATCCTTTCCATACTCCAACTAGAAACCAGACACTCAAATATATGAACCTAAGGGGGTCATTTTCATTCAATTCGCCACATAGCTAAATGAAAAGTAGAAAGAAGTTGGTAAGACTATAGATACCCTTTCAAGCCAAGCAAAAGAAAACCTTATCTGTACACTTTACTTGCTCCAAGTAATTGGGGGCGGGGGGCAAACGGGAAAGGTGCTCATTTGCTGTGTGGCAATGGTCTTGGAGAAAAGAGCCCAGAGAGCTGGAGTGAAGGAAGCAGCATGCTCCTAACTTTAATATCATAAAATGAGTATTTCTATAATTAGGTAACTTGGTGAAAGTGATTTAGCAAATTAGATCTGCAAGCAACGACAATCAGGAGTGTGATAAAGCCAAGAAAAATGGTAGCAAACGGCACCCTTGTGGTACGTCCACTTCAAAGTGCCATACTTGCCCCAACATAGGGTGAAAGAACTGTGGCCAATGATCTTGACTCCAGGTGAGCATGAGAGTTGGGAGAAAATATATACAGCTCTATGGTTTCCACAGTTGTAGTTGTTGGTTAAAATGTTGACTTAGAGTCTTACAGGCCCTACTGCTTGCTTTACAGTGGTTGAGAGAGACTGGAAAATTACACCCATGCTGTCACTCAAGTTTCTGGAAGATTACTGGAGATTATGTACCTTAAAGTGTAGGGAAGTATAATTAAAGGACTGTGTGAGCCTCTTCCTCTCAGAGTGAGCCATGGACCCCTTTGATACAAACTCTGGCCTCCACGACTGTGTGACAGTGTCCTCCCTTTTCTCCCAGAGCCCCAGACAGAGATGCTAGCACTTATTATTGTATTTGTTGTACACTGTGTGGCTTGTATAATTCTGAGATAGAAAATGCTGTGAACCCCACATCCTGGTGATTTCACATTTTTACCCCCTCAGGAGTGATCCTTCTGTTATAGAAGGCAACCTCCTCAGTTCATATCTCAGAGGTCACACCTAGACACTGGCCCCTCAAACTTTCACCATGGTCACTGGTAGTCCCGGCTTTTCAAATCTCCCCTAACTGTAGCTATACACACCTTTCAGCATCACCACTCTCTCTTCAGTCTCCAAAGACCATATTGACCAAAACTCTGCCCCTTGGAGCCTCCTGGAGTCCTGAGATCGCCTGGAGAGAGCTCTGACCATCTTTACTTTGGAAATCCTTGACCTTTCCTTTTGGTCTGTGATGAAATATAGATTTGTTAGACCGAGAAAGTTAACTTCACTCAATTTTTTTCTCTGGGTTCTGATGTTTTTCTTCTCCACAGTCTGAAAATGTGTGGCCAACAGAAGCTTCAGAGTCTGTCAGCCCCTGTGAAACAAGTTGGTTGGACAGAGCTCAGAACATCTCTACTCTAGTTGCAATCCAAGAACAATTGTCCTATTATTCTCTTTTCTATAACCTACTTCAAGGATAGGTTCCCTCAAGCTAAGGCTTCCATAGCTACAGTGCAACTGAAAACCTCCAGGTTAAATTATCTCTGAGGTTCTAAGACTCAGGATGCTAATTCCACAATCCAAACCAGGGAGCAAACACCATCTCCTTGGTTTTGGAGAAGAGAAATCAGCGCAGTCTATTTTGTCTGACATGTGGAAAGATGCTGATGGAGCAAAGACATCATCTGACCTGAAGAGCATCCTTTGATGAGTCTACTTAGACACCAACTGCACCAAGAGCTACTGGAACCAAAGGTTAACTTCTCACCACATGGGACTATTTAAATCTAAACTGATTAAAAGTAAATAAAATATAAAGTACAGTTTTATGGCCACTTTTCTGCAAGTTGTGCTGTGTGAGTCTACGCCAAGGTGTGACCAGGGAGAAACAAGCCAAGTGGTTTCCGCCTGCGAGATAAGTGCTATGGTTCCTGTGCCTTTCTATCATGGCAGAAAATTCCGCTGGGTGAAAAGTTCTCTGAAACACCATTTTTTTTTCTTATGAAATGTAGGAGATACTAAGAGACCTGACCCTTTTGGAGCCCCAGGAAGCATAGGAACACAGGAATCTCATTTAATAACGTAATAAAAAGAAAAATCTAAAGAGGCAGTGTGATCTGCCAGTCACCAGACTGAGCCTCAGGTCCTATGCCAGGCCAGATGGGATCTGTGTTCACACTCCCTGACATCTCTACTGTCTAAAGGGAGAGAGAGAGAGAACCCAGTACCAGGCGGCTCTGAAGTTTGAAGGGAGGCATTAAGTTTTATACACATTCAATCAGCTTCGCGCATTTAAATAGAGACATTTAAACTCACATCAGGCACAAGCAGATGCGGTGGGAAATACTGTCAATTAGTGAGCAGCTAATTAATCTTCCTTTGCCACATACACTCTGGCAGGAACTAGAAAGTGCTGTTTTGCTCCGAGCTGTGGGAGAGCTTGCTATGGAAACAATGCATGATTATAATGTTGATTTCTTGACTCTGTGCAGAAGCTGGCGGGTGGAGGGTAGGGGGCAGTTCTTGCCAGCAGCCACCCTGCAGTTAGAACGGAGAAGGATTAGAAAGTGGAAAGATACTTTAATTAGTGAACCAGGGTACTTTTTTTTTTATTCTTCACTTTTTATATAATAAGCATATTTTACCCTTCTAGCATCTTCCAATTCCAGATCTTCCTCACGGTATCTTGTTATTTTGGAATCTATGTGTTGTATTTTGTAGTACACTGAGAGCTAGATTCGTGAGAGGACTATGACTCTCCAGGACCTGATTTAGGCTATGTTTAGTCCAAGAACTCACTGCCCACCTCCCAGATCAGCTCTTCTTTCCTGCCACTCTCACCCTGAGGCTACCTCTGAGATGTCTATTTATAGGGAGATGCCTTGAAAATGGCCAAAGAAAAATTAGCATCTCAGAGGGTCACTCCAGCCATAATTTAAGCCATGTAAACATCCCAAACCTGGGAGCATGAACCCTGTGCAGGTATGATGAAGGCACGAGGCAGTTATAGCGAAGAAAACATCACTTCATCCCCGAAACTGACTCCCAAGCTCAGGCATAGTGTGGCAGACAAAGCTTGCATGTTAGAAACATGTCATGTAATGGGATCAGTTAAATGGCTTTGGCTCCCATCACCCTTTAGGAGTTGTTCTCTCTAGTTTCAAGCTCTGGAACATAGGTATGCAGGAGCACTTACTTCTGTATGCAGGAGCACTTACTTCTGTATGCAGGAGCACTTACTACTGTATGCAGGAGCACTTACTTCTGTATGCAGGAGCACTTACTTCTGAATGCAGGAGCACTTTTCTGGCTTTTCACTGGTGTAGATGATTCCCATCGATTTATCACTGAAGTCCCTTTTACAGGAATCCTTTCTGGCCACACGACTCTCCCGAGGAATAGGGAGAACTGAACACTTTCAACCTGCTGTTAGGATCTCCCATACATTGTTTTGTAACAAATATATCACATTAGGTGGTGGTCTATGTTTTTTGTTCATGTGTTTGCCACTCTGATTAGAATAATTTAACCTTTCTGAGATGTGGATTTTTTCTTCCATATAATGGAATAGTGTGTATGTGTGTGTGTGTGGGGGGGTGATATACAATTTCAAATGATAATTGCCAAAGAAGCAGTGTAGTTTGCTAGTCACCAAGCTGTATCTCAGGTGTAGCACCAACCCATAATCCAGCAGACTCCATCTACACAAATGCCCTGACTTTGTTGCTGTCATGAATAAACAGATGGATGGAAAAGGTAGAATGAATGTATGTCACTTTCTATGGCATAGTGTGTGACTACCATTGGGACATGAGAAATGAACATGTATTTGCCAGGTGCATATTATGTATTCTGTTTAGAAATATCCTTCTTAAAGTTTAGAATCAATCTAAAACTGAGAACAAGTATGTTGAAAGTCTAATGCTCAGATTGCTAGAGCAACATTTTAATTTTATTCATTTATTCATTTGTTCAATAAGCATTTTGAATAAATATACATTTGAGGCATTTATGTAATCTTGACAAAAGGAAGATAGAGACTTCCTTTGAGACAGTTTAAGACAATACTACAGAGAATACTTAATCTATGGATAGATAATTAGAAACTGCAAAATTAACCATAGATATAAAGTATATACATGCAAATCTATTTGTATGTATATATGTTCTATGATGTCCAGAGGCTGTCATTATGCTTTGGTTATAATGGAGAAAGCTCATGAAATAAGTTCAACTTGACTGTGCCTGGACAGCACTATATTTGGAGAGCAGAGAAATGGAATACTGGACACAAAGACAGAGTTTAACTTCGGGGGAGTTTACATTCTACTGGAGAAGACAAGCACTAAAAAGAGAAACAAATATATACATGGTGTCAGGAAGTAAAATAAAGTAGGAAAGAGGAAAGAGCATGAGAGGTAACAGTGACAGAACCGCTGTCCTGGGTACAGGCGCCATGGAAGCCCCAGTTCTAAACTGCTGTGTCATTTGAGCAGAGACCTGGAGACAGTAAATGAAAGAGCCAGAAAAATATGTTAGGGAAGCTAGTTCGTGTAGAGATAGCATCAAGGGCTAAGTCTGAGGAAAGTCAGAAGGCCAATCAGGCACTATGAACTCAGGGAAGAGTAAGAGAATATGCTCTCAGAGGGGGTAAGCAGAAGTTAGCTCTAACAAAGCCAGAAGTACCATGGTAATGACTTTGAATTTCTTTATAGCTATGGTGCAGGGCATTTGGGACTTTGGGAAATGAGGGACATGGTTTTGTTTTAAAGATTCCTTTGACCAGCAGATGAAGAACTAATCTTATGAAATCTGAGCAAGGAAGTAAATCTGAGACTATAACGACTCAGTGATGATGATAATGATGATGATGATGATGATGATGGATGACGTCGATGACCACAATGATGTTAAAGAGCCAAGAGCTATTTTAAATGTTTCTCATATATTGGTATATTTAATACTACCAAAACTCTATGAGGGATTACTGTGCTAATTCCTGCCTCACAGGCGAGGGAAGTGAAGCATGTAGAGTCAGATAGTAAGTGGTTAGGATGGGATGTGAGCCCATGGTTTTCCCGTGTCCCTAAAGATCACTCAATAGTTGCAGTGCTGGTGACTTAAAGTTAAGACTACAGCTATATGCTGAGGGCAAAGCCAGTAGCATATATTGATGGGTTAGATGGAGTGTTGGAAAGTGAATAGCTCGGGAGAGGGAATAAGAAACAAAGATGTATGTATATATTCTATGGTTTGAATATTTGTGTCTGTTCAAAATTCAGGATGAAATTAATTCACAGAGCGGCTGCTTTAAGAGGTGAAACTTTTTTATGTTTTCATATATGCACATAAATGATTATATTTTTAAATGTCTTTGGACATGGATTTTTGGATCAGGAAACAAAGATGATCTTAACAAAATTGAAACAACAGAATTACGAAATCATATACCCTAGCCATATCATAATAAAATAGAGAAACAAAGAAAGAACAAAAATAATTCTCTTTTTTTTGTTTTTTTTTTGTTTTTTGTTTTTTGACCAAGCCCACTCAGTCAGTCAACAGGTTCTCCAGCGTGGGAGTGAGTATTAAAAAGAAAAAAGACAGACAACATGGTAGCATGACCCCGTCAAATCTGAGACTGAAGGCAAATTTAATTTTCCCAATCCTCTTTTTATACCATTTTAATTACATTCAAGTATTAAGTCAAGCAGTACAATAAGGAACTTAAAGGGCAATAGTCAAGGAACAAGCAAGACAATAAACACAAAGCCCCACGATCACGATCACTCCGGTGATAGCTGTTTCTAAGGATGATCAAGATATCTGTGCCTACTTCTTTGTTCTACCCTAAAACCAGATTCTTACTTCTTTGTCATGTTCTAATGTCAGATTCCTGCCTGAGCTTACTTTCTTGTCATAGATGATGTCAGGTTCCTGCCTGAAGCCCATTTCCTTGTCCTTGGCCAATGTCAGACTCCTGCCAAGCAACACCCCAAAAAGGCTCTCCATATCTCCCTGCTTTTATTTAATTTAATAAACAAGGCTGAGCCTGTCTTAGGTTATTCTGACAAGAATGATTTTCTTACCCATCTTCAAGACATGTGCAGCTTGTTTATTTATGTTCTATGAGCAAACATGGCCTTTTAGTGTTTGTTATAAACAAACATGGCCTTTCAGAGCATGCCTCTGTCTTAGATTGGCAAGGCCCTGTGCAGAATCTTACCCCTCTTTGGCTTGCCAGCCTGTCAAATTTATAACTCTATCTAGGGGTTCATTCTTAGTATCAAGCCATGTACTTGGGCTGCCAACATGTTGATGTTGTTAAAGGCAAGCTTTAACATGGTGGGCAGGAATAAAAGTATTCTCAGGACAAGAAAAGCTTGCATGATCAAACAATATATGCCATTCTTGAAGCTTGACCAAGACGGAAATACCGATTTCAGACCATAGATCATTCTACCAGCAATATCAGCAGTATCAAAGCCTAGTGGAGCAGCATTCTTTAAATTTATAATCTCTGTGTGCAAAGCTAAAACATCCAGAGAGGTGTTGGAATTATGCCAAACACCCTGCAAGTATCTTTGAACTTTTTCCCAATTATAGAGAGTATCACTGTCAATTTTAGAGATAATACCAATCCATTGGTATTTAGCATGACACTCGAGTTGGCTTCCTACTTTTAAACTCTGAACCTCCTCTCCAATAATTTGAATAGTATCATAAATAGCGTCAATCCATTCTTCCAAATGCCCATCTAAATCCTCTTGAATGCTCAGAGGATTAGTAACTTTTTTTTTTTTTTTGCTAAATGGTTAAGAAAAGTAGGTGTCTTAACTTCTTGTGTGAAAGCAATTGCAGAGGCAGTGGTGCTAGCTATCAGTGTAATTAAAGCTGCTATACCAGCAATAATCAAGCCCACTACCCTCTCGTTTCTACTTAAAGCCTGACTTACTTCTTCCAGTATCTGCAAGCTTTTTTCAGAATAGCAAGGTCCTGTAATATTCACAGGCAATAAAACAAAAGCTGTTTGATAGACCACCATAACAGACATGCCAGGTTACAACATACTAACACAATTAGAAAGTGTACAATCAATACAACTTACAATAAATACTGTAGAAGAAACAAAAGTAATTTTAACATGACCAATTAACAAAAGATCAGGAGCTTTAACACAAGCACTAACATTTCTTTGAAATCCAGATCCTGTCCCAATCTATTGCTAACATAGCATCATAGAGAACTGCAGCTAACTTTCAAATATGTCTCTAAAAATGTCCAGAACCAGCCTTCCAAATGAAGACTGTTATTTCCAACATTGGGTTGATTTATAGATCAGTCCATGATTGAGTCAGAATAGCTGGTCACATTAAAGGAAAGAGAAGAGTCTTCATAACTTCTCTTTTTGATTAAGTTTTTGAAGGTGATTTCCAGTCTCCGTGTTCTCTGTACCACAAGGTCTAAAAGCTTGAAGTAAGGCAACTTGTCCAGTCTGGGATATAGGCAAGCAAAGGTGGGTCAGGAACATATGTCCAATACACTCTTCCTGTCTCCATTGTCAAGGTACTCAGCAAGCTCACAGGTCAGCGTCATTTTTTTGTCCCAGCATCAGCATGTCTCACCAATCACTGTGGCAGCTAGCATGCTCCTTCAGCATCCTAGAGGAAAAACACAAACATGCCCTCTTTCCCATATTAAATATCTGATCAGGACCATGCCATGTGCCAGTATGTGGATCCTTCCACTTCATCTAGGCCTGAGCATGCCTGGTTGTAGGGTGCCATAGACACTCAGAGAGTTCCTTGGCATCCAAATTTAAAATTTTTTAAAATAAAAATTTTTATTTAAATTTTTAAAATAATTTTGTGGTATACAGGGATAACTCCCCCTTTTTTATTTTATGAAGATAGTTCCACAAAACCTGTTTCTCAATACTTCGTTCTTGAGGATTATAAGGAATTTCAGTAATATGGGTAATGTTTAAATTGTCAACAAAATATCTCAAATGCTTGACTATAATAGCCAGTTCCATTATTTGTTTTAATCTGATTTGGAACACCAAATATAAATTTAAAAAAATTAATGCAGGCAATGACTAATTACATTTTTAGTTGCTTCTCTTGTTAAAAAAATTGCAACTAGAAGCCTGAAAAGGTGTCAAGTCATATGTACATACTTTAATTTTTCAAAATAAAAAATATGAGTAACATCCATTTGCCATAATTGATTAGGTATAAGTCCTGGAGGATTAACACCATTATATGGTACAGGTAGAAACTGAGGACATTGAGGGAAAGTCTTTACAATTTGATGTGAGGTCTTAGCCAGTTAATATATCCTTTCTAATCGGGGGCGGGGGGGGGGCGTTAATTCACTTCTACCACTATATCTAAAAAAGCTTGTGTAAAAGGGGCAGCAGGTCCATACTGGCCACAGCTGTTTTTAACTTTTATTACTGTAGTGATCGCTTTATTACAAATATGGGCGAGCTAAAAATCCTGAACTTGCGATCAAACTGCAAACTGCAGCCAATGGAACATTGGCAGTTTAACTAAAACTTTTAAGTTTCTCTTGTAACACCAGAGCACAACCACAATTTTGGAAAGTAAAACCCAATTTTAACAATGTAAACAACACTTTCACATTACAAAGTTTTTAAGTATCTCTTTAAAAATCAACACCAAAAACATTACTTTCACGTTACAAAGTTTTTAAGTGTCTCCCTACTTTTGAACTGCAGTTAGCAAGCCTGGGTCATTCTGAGACAGTGGCCCAGAGCATGCCAGAACTTTGGAAAGCAAAACTCAACCTCCAGCAATTCAACCTCTCCAAAAAACACCTGGTTAATCACCTCCTTGCTACAAAGTTTGGCACCCCTTCCTGCACACTAACACAAGATGGTGCAGCCTCCAATACCTCAAAGAGACAGTGCCCTAAATCCTTTCTTTTATAAGTCTGGTTTCTAGGATAAGAATGACATGAAATATTACCCAATTCAGGCATATCTTTAGAGACTTGTTTCCATGGGTTGGCTCATGCCACATGTTATAGTTCTGAATTACTCCAACCTGGAGTTACCAGTGTTAAGCCAACTTTCTGTTACCAATGTTATAAAAATTTTAATCATACCCAATAACTTATAAGTCAATAATCTATAACCAAGACATGTAGAACATATTTATACTTTTAAAACCAGTCAGAAACAAAAATGAAATGGCTGCATACATTTACATATTTAAACCAGACAAAAATTCTTACTTTTTCTAGCTGTAATTTCAAGAGAGGAGCACCTTGTCACCTGCTGAACCCAATAATCACAGCGATTTTTCTAGGAAAAAAGCCATCAGTTCTCTTACCATAGAAGCCAAAAAGTTGTTGGCTCCTTTAAGAGAAGCTTTTACATAGAATCAGACTCCTAACTACAGGTGCAGGGCTCCAAAGGCCAATTGAGATGTTTTTTTATTTAATTTTTTTTCTTTTTCTCTTTTTTAAGTTTTAACCATTTTTTTTCTTTTAAACATGAAACACAGAACAACAAACAATCAATTAAACCACAAAACGAAAACATGGACTTAACATAAAACAGTCAGTTTTGATGGACATGGATAGATTGGCGTGCCAAGGACAGACAATAGACAGATAGGGAAGAGAATTAGACATTCCAAAGGGACCCAGATATCCTATCTAAGAGACCCAGAACCAAGCATTCCTCCAGTAGGAGCCAGAGAGGAGGCAGGATGTCTCCCAACCTCCTCCTGTCCCAAGGAGAGCTCTGAAACAGCTTATGTTCATTTTCCTTCTCTTTCACCAACCAAATCATCCCCAGATAGTTGGTGAGGACTGCTTTTCTCAAACCCATTCTCTCATGTATCAGGTGTAAATTATCTCTAGTCAGGGTCCAAAGACTAAAAGCACCTATGAGAATTACCTTCGCTTCTCTAGATTTTCACATAGCTCTAAACACATATACAAAACACGTTACCTTTACCTTGCCCTTCTACAAGGTTTATTCGCCACTGGCCCAAATCTTCTTTACTTTTCTTTGCATGTGCTTCCAGTTCCCGAGGTTTCCATCACTGTATCCCACTTATTGGAGCTCCAAAGTTGGGGCACCATCTGACCAAGCCGGCTCAGTCAGTCAACAGGTTCTTCAGCATGTGAGTGAGCATTAGAAAGAAAAAAGACAGTTAGACAACATTGTAGTGTGACCCCCCCCCCCCCCAGTCCATTTTGAGACTGAAGGCCGAGGTGAAACTTTAAATAGCTGTAAATCCACGAGGGTTCGGTGCCCTTATAAAATGTCCTTTGTCATGATCATATCAAGAAGGTGCCATCTTGTGGAGGGTGGGACAGGGGAAGAAATGTTCATATTAGGCACCAAGTCTTGATTTTAGAATCCCCAGCCTTGAAATAATAATATATAAGTTTCTGCGGTTCATACGTTTCACAGTCTTGGGTATTTTGCTAAAGTGTCTGGAGTAAACTAAGAAAACCTGCATCCTTTGCAATGAGGCTTCCAGGAGGGAACAGTGACAGGGAACCTTTCCCCTTTGTTAACTTGTTTTTATGTGCCAGCATTATATAGTCCATATGAATATTTTAAGCCAAAGCTCAAGTATTAAATATTACCAATTTATCATCAATAAAGCTACAGTGTTATTTCAGCAACAAGTAAATGGTAAGAAATGAGTACCCCCACAGTGCCTGTTAAGCCAAGATAGCAGGACATTTGGGAGACCATAAAACACTCTCCATTGCCTTTTGATGTCTCCTGAGTGATACATGCAAGTCCCCAGAGTATAGTAGGAGTATAGCCTGGAGATTGAAAGACAAAGGGGGAAAATTCTTATTACAAATGACATTTTTCTAGTAATATGCTTGCTGCCAGTGATCCAATCATGTAGCAGTATTCTGAAGGCCCACATGGATGAGCAGGCTGACAGCAAATGGAGGAGGGGCATCTCTAAAGGTCAAAAACATAGCCCCGCCCCCAAGAAACCTCTGATCATGTGAGAAATAGAAATCTAAAACACAAAAATCCTAGTTTTTTTTCTATCTGTAAAAGGATTCAATTTACTCGTGTGATCTACAGTTCTTCTCAATGATGTTTCCCAGCTGTCATCAGAGAACAGCATATGAGCTTATGTGACTTTGGGGTTCTGAGAAGGTTGGAGTTTGGGTCTTGGTGTTTGAACACAAAGGAAATCATGGATGGTAGGAAAGGTTCTGTTTGAACAGGAAAAGCTGATATGGGCAGAGTAGGACTGGTGAAATGGCTTCCATGGTTCTTTCTGTCTCTCTCTGTCTTTTTGTCTGTCTGTCTCTACCTCCCTTTCCTTCATTCCCTCCTTTCCTATCTCTCTTCTCCTCTCCTCCTCTTTTTCAACATGGCATGTTTTTTAAAAAAAATTTAAATTAGTTTTAGTGCTTGGCTCACATATATTGATTGTCAGTAGATTGGGGTTTGCTGCAACACTTTCATGCATGCTCTCCCCAGCCCCAGCCCGATCATTGCCGTGGTCCTCCATCTTTGCACACTAGGGAAGGCATCTTTTCCTCTCCTTTAAAATTGATGGATACCACATTCTCCTATCCTTGAGCACAAAAGATTAGTATGTTAACCGTGGCAGGTGCTGTCAACTCTAGAAAGCACCAACAAGTATAAGTAAACATGGGGTGACACTGGTGACATTTAATGCTTGCTTTAGACTTCTCAGGGAAATGTCTACATAGACATTTTTACATTGAAGAGGGGGAGGGGCGATTGTGCCTATAGAATAGATAAGCCTGGACTAACTGTGATTGTCTCTTCACTTAACTGTAGAGTCCAGAAACTCACCTACTAACTAAAAATGGGTTAGCAAGTATTTTTGCAGGGCTATTTTGAAGATTAAATAAGATGGATATAAGGGTCATATATCAGAGGTATATCACACTGGAACCACCCATTGTTATTGGAGTCTGATTATCAACTCTAACCCTAATAATACTCAAGACTTGGGACATACACTTTTACAGGTCATCACTGCATGTCCCTAAGGGACCAGCTGTTTCATGATGGTCCTCATTTTCCTTCAACCCCTGCCCCCTTCCACCTCACCAGTGACCACAAGCTCTGGACCACATTAATCTCCTCCAGGATACAGGTATAGAACTTCTGTGTTCCCATTGAGGAGCTTCTCATCTGTACATCTGTACGTGGCACAGGACCTCACTATAAATCCTTAAGGCTGATCCCAGAATCTTAAATTTACACTGATAATAATAATGATACATAGCCCTTATTTATGGATCACCAACTATCTGTCAGGGGCTGTATGCTAATCAGTCTACATAAATTAATATCGTGGAATGTTCTATGACATACGGAAGTTTCTTTCAAA
This sequence comes from Mus minutoides, assembly GCA_902729485.2. Taxonomy (NCBI): domain Eukaryota; kingdom Metazoa; phylum Chordata; class Mammalia; order Rodentia; family Muridae; genus Mus; species Mus minutoides. The sequence goes on from LR749571.1 coordinate 880,025, forward strand.
ATTTTATTCATATTTACTTATGCTTTTTTGTCATAAACAGTAAAATACAAAAGTTCAATAACTTCCTTTAAGCCATTAAATCAAAATGATTTAAATCAAAACATATATCCAAAATTACTGTATTTGTCTAGGCATGTGTTAGGCACTGTACAAAAGAAATTGACAGAAGATAATTCTTGTCAGTAAGAATTTACTACCCGGAGAAGGCAAATCAATATCCTGTATCACCGAGGATAGGTCCATAATTATATTCTGCAGCAGCAGGAGTCAATCTTGCAGAGATGTCAAAAAAAAGTAAGAAAAAGACGAGTTGCATAAAACCTCCATTAGCAGGAATCCAGCTAATTGTAACAGTCAAAAACCCTCTCTCTCCCTCCCTCATCTTCTCCTGCCATCAAGTTCTGTTTCCTATTTTTAGGACACATCAACAAAGGACAACAACACTTCTCATCAGGGAGGTAAACGATGTGGCTGATGTTTGTAATTCCGTGGACGTGCTGGTAGGTGGTTGTCTCAGAGGGAGAATGAGTGACAGGGAGCTGCCAGCAGACACAGGAAAAGAATACAAATGATTCCTTGAAAGGATGCAAGTAAGAGCTTTCCTGCAGGAAGGCAGAGGTGCAGGGAAAGGAGCCTTGCAGAAAGACGGTGGTTAGAGATTCAGCTTTTTTTCACCCTTACGTGTTTTAACCTGGAGCACAGACCACTGATGCTAAGGTAGAGGGCTGACTTTATACTGAGTCCTCCTGGATTGGAGTGGGGAGTGGGGTGTGTGTGTGTGTGTGTGTGTGTGTGTGTGTGTGTGTGTATGTGTGTGTGTGTGTGTGTCAAACCTTCTTTTCCCTCCTGTGATATTTCTTTATAGTTTTGGGGGTGGAATGTAGACTTTTTCTGGTCTTGTGTCCTGGTGTTGCCCAGAGCAAATTATTTTTAGCTGCATCAAGGCCATACATTTTGTCCCAGGGGTGTTTACCTGCACCTTTCATCTCCTCAGGAGCTAGTACCAGTCAGACTTGCACATTGCCAGGTAAAAGATATAGGCTGTGTTGAAGAACTCCATGCAGGAGTCTGTGAGATCAGGCTTCCCAAGGAGACCCAGATTCTGTTCTGTCTGAAGTCTGATTCGCAGCAGTAAGCAACACCCAGGCCTGAAAGCTACACTTGTTCAAGTTTGTGCTGCCCAGCTCCAGGGAATAAGCTGCTTCGTGATGGTCCGGGATTCACTGCAGACTACCGTTCTGTCTTCCCAGGGACCACTTATGATCACAGATGTTCTCAATAATCGAAAAAATCCCTAAGTTCTCAGTAATCAAGCAAGAGGAAGACCAACTCTCTTCTACTTTATCCAGGTAGAAAGTAAATCAGCACAAAAGCTGTCATATTCTAAGACAGGATGTGAAAGACAATCATCTGTGTATTCAATTTGATTTCACAGATCCACTTATTTGGGGTTTGTACTATAAAAGTTACATAGCCTATCATAATCCATAATAAATCATAGTTTGGCTACCCACTCTCTATCACCCTTCCATGGCAAAAATTATCTTACGAGGTTTCCATTTTTTTACAGAAATGTGAATACTCATCCTTGAATAAAAAACACATTAGCTGAAAGAGAACAGTGGAAAGATAGGTTAACTTGTAATTTGTGACGACCCCAGATAATGCGGAACTCTGGGAATTTAAATGCCAGCCGGAGCTACTTAGTAAAGCCTTATCTCTAAAGTAGAGAAGAGGAAAACAGAGAAAAGAACATTCAGGATGCTATTCTCAGTTTAGGATTGCCATGTCTTTGATTCCAAATTAGAAGTGGTAATTGTCCCATCTCCATTGCCTTGACTTTTTACGGCAGAGAAACAGAGGTTAAAGCCATATGCAACTCATGAAAGATTAGTATCCAATTGGAATTACATTATGTGATAAGAGCAGCAAGATTTCCACATTGGAGCTACAGTTCTTTCTGATTGCTTGAGTACAGGTAATACCAGCCACTTTGTATCAGTCTCTCTCTGCACTCATCCCCCCTCCCGACTGAGAGGACGCCACCAGCAGACTCCTCATCCAGGCAAGCGAAAGGTTCAAGGACCAGATACCTTGAGTGGGAGGCAGCAACGATTAAACCAATTAGCCACTTCATAACCTCCATCTAGTTTGAAGACAGGTTTTGTTCCTGCTTCTTTATGTTCGGGACGCTCAGCGTATTTTTTTACACGCAGTGATCATTATTCTATAATTACATCAAATGCTAGCTTCTGAAATTCCTCTTGAACTCTGTGAAGCAGTACAGCAACCCACCTAGGCTAGGATGAACTTTCTAAATTAGACACAATATGCTGATTTAATGTGGATACAGCTAAAGCCCAGGGGGGAGAGCTGATTATTTGTGGTGGTAAATGTTAACCAGTGAGCAAGCAAGAAAGTATAATATAGTCATTGTGCCTTTGTTCTTTCTTACACACACAGACATACACAGACATACACACACACACACACACACACACACACCTTTCATTAAATTACTGCCCAGGGAGTGTTTCTAAAAATGATTTAAAAACAAAAACAAAAACACAAGTTTAGTATAAATTGAACTCCAGTCAAATGCTTTATTTCTTTCTCTAAAGAGGAAACCAGTAAGTTGTTATTAGTAAATTTGAGGAATTTGATGATCAGACGATGAAAGATCTTAAAATTTGTTAATGACTGTAGACTATCTTACCAGATAATGAAATATAATCTTTGGGATGATCTTCTCCATGGGTGATAAATACTGCATGTACTTACCAGATAAAATTCATATTCGAGACTCTTGATTTTCTACAACTTCCCTCTGCCTCTGCAGATTACTAGATTAGCCTGGACCATAGACACTCAGAGAAGACGCCTCTACGGAACCAGTGTCTACGCATTTGACCATTTTTTTTTCCTGTAGGGGAAAACTCTCTAATCTCATGCTGTTTTGAAAGAAGAAAAAGAAGACGCTGCAGAGAAACAAGTAATTCCTTCAGCCCCACATTAGCAGGAGATAAAGAAGGCAAAGGCTGGGCACGGGGAATGACAGCTAAAGGGACTCCAGAAATCACCTAAGAACTTGGCTTATGGAAAATAAGTCTGGGGCTGCCTTCTTGGTAGTGGAAAGATGTTACATGTAGCTCAGGTATCTCAAACTCTCTGTGGTCAGCTTCTCTCTCCACCCCACCCCCACCCCCATCCCCAGCAACACATACACCTTATTCACATACAATGTTAAGAATGAGATGTTTTTGCTTTTATCCAGAAGTAATCTAATTTGAATGTATAGGAAGAAAATATGTATCATGAATGCATGCGTTAGTTGTTCTCTAATGGAGGTATGGGAACACTGAAAGTAAGCTTTGTGTATTTATTTTATTTTTTGGTATACATGTACATGCTGTATGCTTGAAGGTGCACAATTATGCACATGCATGTGGAGGACAGAGATGCCAAACTTCAGGCATCTTCCTCAATTTCTGCTTACATTGTATATCTAAGCAGAGTCCATCACTTGAACCTAGCACTCACTCAGCTAGTCTACCTAGTCAGCTCCCAGGGTCTGCATCCTGTCACCTGAGATAATAAATGGTAGTGATGATAATTAACAACAATAATGACATAATGAATAGCCATCACAACTGCTAGAAAGTCACCTGAGAGCTGGGGATTCAAACTCGGGCCTTCATGATTGTATAGCAAGTGCCTTGCCCACTAAGCCATCCTTCCACCTCCAAATAAGTTGTGGTGGTTTGAATAAGAATGGGCCCCACAGGCTCACAGATTTGAATGCTTGGTCACCAGAGAGTGGCACAATTTTAAAGTATTAAAAAGATGCGACCTTGTTGGAGGAATTGTGTCACTGGAGTGGGCTTTGACTCTTCAAAAGCCTATGCCAAGTCCAGAGTCCTCCACCCCCTCCTCTCTTGCAGCTGTCCGTGGATCTGGGTGTAGACCACTCAGCTCCTTCTCCAGCACCATGTCTGCCTGCCTGTGGTCAGGCTTCCCGCCATGACAGCAATGGACTAAACCTGAAACTGTAAGTAAGCCCCAATTAAATGCTCCTTTATAAGAGTCTCCATGATTGTGGTGTCTCTTTGCAACAACAGAACAAAGACTAAGATGTAAGTATTGTGAAGGAGCATGGGAAACAATTCTATAGGTGAAAACAGGATCCAGAGGTGAAGCTCCTTTGTTGTGTGTGTTGGGGGAGTGGTAAATCCCGAATGTCCCACAAAGAGGTAGAGGGTAATAGCCTTGTCACTCTGAACTCTAGGTCCTTCTGTGGAAGCTTTGGTTGGGTTGGCAATCTAGCCTTTCTCTACATCTTACAGCCCTCAAGCTTCCTAAATGTGAAAGGACTGTAAAGAAGAAAGTGCTCAGGTAAAACCAAATATCCAGTTTCATTCATCTTTTACCTCCCAAAGATAATCTTTTAAACCCATCCTTCCTGTAGCTCTTTATGTATAACCCACTCATATCTGAGTAGTCCACATTATCAATTCCTGAACATTAAAATTGATTAAACACAGGAGAGCATGGCTCTAGATCGTTAGCTATATGGTATTTAATGGGTGGATTAAAGATACTCATTAGATGAAATTATATTGATGCCTAAACAACTTCTCTAATTTATAGCTTATAAAAGTCAAATTCTGATTGCTGTAATTATTCCTTTCAATATGTAAAAATATGTGAATGTAATGCATAAATGAACGAAAATCAGAAAAAACGATTCTCATTAGTCACTTTGTCTCTGTCTTTAAGAGCAATTAAATTGCTGTTATCCCATTTTCTTAAGTTTGACTCACTTCTGTTAGTGCTTTAGAACAAAGCTTAACAGTCTCCCTGATTTCAGTTTAAAACCTTCACAAAGAAATGCTGATGCTAATGTGAAGGAAGGCACTGAGAGGAGTCATTTGGTTTCTTGGGCATTTTGAGAGCTTAGTTCTGAGCACAGTGCCGAGCCCCCACCCCCATCATCAGAATCAAAGAACAATGAAAATCTTTTTGTCACAGAGAGTTCACCACACTAATCCTTTGTAGAGAAGACATTCCATTTACACAGCACCTTCCATTGTCTCTTCTTTGGGACTCACAAAGAGCCTGCCTGGGAGAGAGGGCAGAATCAACAGCTTTCTACAAGAGGAGGAAGTGGAGCCATTCAGACACCACAACCAAGTCCTCATTTCTAGGAAATAGAGGAGCTGGGAGCTCAGGGTCTGTCTTCTCATTTCAAATCCCATGTTCTCTTTTCTCTATAGTTATTAAAAATTGTGATTAAAACTGATAGAACTATCAATAAGTGTTTTAAGTTATTAGCAGAAGTCTCTATCCTTGGTTTTTAATGATCACTTCCAGGAGCTAGCTCTTCCTAGCTTTGTTCTCACCTTGAAAAACTAGATGTCACACTCCCAAAATGTAATGAGGCACACGAACAATGGAATGATCCCTAATAGAGAAGATATTTTGTCCCAGTAGGAATAGATGAACCATTTATTGTCACTGAACTATGAAATTTGTTTCTAATGTAGTTAATAAATGCAAATAATTTCCTTCAACTGCTAAGAGGAGCCCAACTAAGGGAGCCAATGTGGCAATAAACTGAGTGTGATTCAAAGACTAGGGGCATAAATGGGAAGGCAGACTGTGACGTAGCGCTGTTTAAATCACAGAACCATGGGACCAGAGAGGAAGCTGAAAGACCTCCATGAGGAGATCCCCGACTCGCTTCTCAGGACAATGAGCACCTAAAGGGGCTCGAGAGACCCTTCAAAGCCACGCCCAACATACCAATGACTACCTTCGAAGTAGTCAAAAATCCAAGAAGTCAAGATCCTAAGAAACCAGCTGTCACATTCAAACTGTACCTGACTGATCCATAGGGCAAAGTGATGTAAAGTTTATTATCTAGGATGTAACATTCTTCTTGGGATCTTCTTACTGATGTAACATCCCCAAACACATGTGTTTATCTAAAAGGTCCCCAGACCGCAATCTGCATACATTCTTGGTAGTATAGCCCCATGCCTAGGATGAAAGCAGACTTTCTGACTTTCAGTACTTTGCCTTTATAAGAAACATAAAAACCCCTTGCCTGACTTATGACCCTTGAAGAAAACCTAGGCTTTGGATTCCAAGGGAACTGTGAAATTTGAATTTTGTCTCAAAAAACAAAACAAAACAACAACAAAACAAGAACAAAAAACAAACAAACAAACACCACAGCATTGGAACTCATAGAGAACTGGACACCGTTCACTGCATGTAGCAGCACCCAACAGCATCTCTGGTGGTTTGACAATACTTTGAGAGCAAGAACAAAAAGTTTGCATTTCAGTTGCTGCTCCAGTTTTTCCCTCAGCCACTCCCTCTTGCCGACTTTCTCCACCCCTTCCCCTTTCTCTCTCATTCTCCATACATCCTGTTTGCTCATGGCTTTAACCACTATGCATCATTGCCTCTACACCCAACTCCTCACCTGCATCACTCTGACACCTTCTTTGATCTAAAGTTTCCTAAAGAAAAACTCACACAAACCCAACAGTTACACATATAGCTGGTCCTTGTGCAGAGCTCTTGTTCGAGGTACCTGGAAAGTCTGATCAGGCTCTATCCCTGGTCTGGTCAGCTGAAGCCAGGTGGCAGGTACCTACCACAGGTAAGGGGCCTTTATAAAGGCAAACCACAGAGGCTCACACTTGGACTCCTGAGGAGAGACAGTGAGAGCCAAGGCTTAGACTACCTTCTATGACAAACATTTTGAAAAATACCATTTTGGAATGCCAAAGCCACCAGTGTGACACCTCTCAATCTTGCACATATCTGATGTTTTACCTAAATATAAACTAATGCCCAAGGGAGAAAAGAATCTGAGGGCCGTGACTTTTTATAATAAGAGAGCAAGCATTCTATCCCACGGGAACCAAGCTGATTATGTTTCTAATGTTCTAACATGACCATTACAGCAGTGACTCAGACTGTCACTAACGTGCTCAGGTGACACAATGGCCCCGCAGACCAGGACCACAGTGCAGAGCAGGACCACAGTGCAGACCAGGACCACAGTGCAGACCAAGACCACAGTGCAGAGCAGGACCACAGTGCAGAGCAGGACCACAGTGCAGAGCAGGACCACAGTGCAGAGCAGGACCACAGTGCAGACCAGGACCACAGTGCAGACCAGGACCACAGTGCAGAGCAGGACCACAGTGCAGACCAGGACCACAGCTCTCACAGAAAGGCCTGAATTCATTTCCAACACAGATCTGTGTATTTTCACCTCAACTCACCTCCACTAAGATTACCAGTTTCAATAGAAATGGGTTTATAAACTAATATAAATTAATATACTGATTATAATTTATAGTTTATTTATATACATATTAATATTAATTAATATGTTGGTATAATATTAACATCAATCAATAAATTGTTAAAAATTAATAAAAACCAGCAGATAAAAGTATATGAAATGGGGTATACACTTCAATCCCTATAATCAGTCTCTACTGTATATACTATATTAGGTTGTATAGTATTTCATTATTTCTAATTTTTTCCCAGATGCATCTTTCAATTAAAAAAAAAAGACAACTGAACATTTCTTATTAAAAAGTATCATACTGCACAGAAGCCTTACTCTTTCTGTTGTATTTTTTTGATCACTGTTTACCCATGACACTACTTCCCCAACAGGCCTTGAATGTTGACATTGAAACAAAATATTTACCTGCCTCACAAAAGTTTGTAGCAGCAGATTCTTTGTTGAATTAAAAATAAATAAAAAAATTTAAAATGTAGCTGACATTCCCCTCATGGGAAATAAAACTTCAGGTCCAAGATACTGGCTTTCTTATAAAAAACAAAAATGAAGAAAATTCGGTATTTCTAGTGACAATATACAGAGTGGTATTATTTCATCAAAACAGGGTAATTTCTCTAGCACTCAGCGTTAATATACTGACTTAGCACAGGGAAATCTTGTCTCTGTGTCACTCTAGGCTTCAGTCAATAACATTAGAAGGAATTACACTGAGCATGCTATGATGAGCATGCTAGGGTGGCCCAGGCCTATAACTTGGGAGGCAGAGGCCAGGGAGTCCCACGTTCTTGATCCAGACTGGGTTCTAATAGGAAGTTCAAGACCAATCCTTGTCTAAATAGTGAGACTCTGTCTCTGAAAACCAATAATAGTGATAACGACTAGTAGAATTATTATTGTTAGTATTGCCATTTTTGCCATTCAGTTATCCCTGTGGTTGAGCACTTCAGCACTATGGAACTTTTCAGAGAGTACTGGAGCTACTCAGAAGATAGAAGTCAGATAAAACAGATTTAAAATCACAAGCTTAGGAAAGATGTTCCAACGTTTGGCGCACTTCTGCCTTGCTGAAGTGGCAAACGGTGCAGCTTGATATCAGACACAGCTGACTGGGGTTAGATGAAATATTCCCCCGGTTATGTCCACATCCCATTCCCTCAACTTAAAATGTTTGGAAAGTTGTGTTTCTTTATTTGGAGGAGTCTTGATCCATGTACTTATGGATTTTTTTTAAAGATTTATTTTATTTATTATATGTAAATACACTGTAGCTGTCTTCAGACACTCCAGAATAGGGCACCAGGTCTCGTTAGGGATGGTTGTGAGCCACCATGTGGATGCTGGGATTTGAACTTATCACCTTCGGAAGAGCAGTCGGGTGCTCTTACCCACTGAGCCATAATGAGCCCTCCCTCTGTTACACAGGTGGGTAAGTGACAAACCCCGCTTCGTCTTCCCTCCATCCTCTGTCTCTCCCCCCATCTCCCCCACTTTCTTTGAGGCGAAGTTTTGCTGTAGCTGCAGCCCAGCATGTTAGCTCTGGTCTCGTGAGCCTCCTTTCTCTGCCTTCAAGAGCTGAGATTATAGGTGCATGCTATCATGCTTGGCTCTGTGAGCAAGCACAGAGGAAAGATGCACAGAGAAGACAATATGAAGACTGCGTCAGATATGGAAGGGATTCTGCTTGTAGCCAAGGATTTCCAAGACTAGAAGTTGGAAGACACAAGGTGAGACTGTTCCATAGTCCCTGGAGAACGTGTACTTCTGCTGGTTGCTGCCTTGGTCTTCGATGTGTACCGGAACTGAGAGGACAGAGACGTGGGTGGTGCTGCTTGTCTTATTTGCTGCTCTACTGCTCTGAAAAGAAACTGTGACCAAGGAGAAAGGATTTAATTGGAGGCTGGCTTACAGTTTCCGAGGGTCAGTCCTTGAGAACCACAGCAGGAAGCAGACAGACATGACCCTGGAACGGTAGTTGAGAACTATATATTATAATTCTCAGGGAGCAGGAAGAGAGAGAGAGAGAGAGAGAGAGAGAGAGAAAAGAGAGGAGNAAGGGAGGGGGAGGGGAAAGAGTGGGGAGAGAGGGAGACTGGGAGACTGGATTTGGCTTGGCTCTTTGAAACTGCAAAGCCCACTCCCAGTGACAGACCTTCACCAATGAGGCCACACCCACTCCACTAAGGCCACACCTCCTAGTTCTTCCCAAACAGTCCCACTCCCTGGTGGCCAAGCATTCATATTTGAGCTTATAGGGGCCACTCTCACCCAAACCAGTTAATCCGTGGCCATCTGTTACAGCATCCACAGGAAGCTAATGCCCTCACTCATTTTTTGGCCTCAGGCTGTGGCAGACATTTTGAGATGCTAGGGACTCGAGGATATAGTAGCCGGGGCAGAGTTTTGAACATTACACTACACAGGATCAGAGTAATGGAAAGCACCCACTGTGCACCTCTCATATCACAATAGCCAAGCAAAATCTGCATAAAGAGGTGCAATCCTCAACCGGGTCAGGAGTTTAAGTGGCAGTCAGAGGAGTGGTAAAAATAACAGTTAGAGACAAGCAAAGAGAAGCAGGGGTTGAACCCTGCGCGAGTCTATGCTCTACCACCAAGCCACTTAACTAGCTCTACGCGAGGCAATTTAAAATAAAAGGTTTCTGTAAGCATACTCCCATGAAGAATAAATTTGGGTCCTCTCAACACAGCATATTCCCCAATTCTGTAACTCAAGGAAACTTTTGTGTATGGCTAATTTGACCCTGGTACAGTGATGGTTGCTATAAATACCTCATTATGACTGATGATGCAGAGCCTAAGAGTATACAGCCTATGGCAGAGATTTGGAGGTACAGTGTACTTTACAGAAAAATGTAGTAAGGAGTTGTTAGATTGTTCCAGAAGCATATAGCAGAACATCTATGTAAGAGTTAGGGGAAGAAGTCTTCCGAGAAGAGATGTTTGAGTGGAGTTTCTAAGGAAACTCAGATTCCTGGCTTAAACGTAGATGACCCTGTCAACTGCAAGCAGGCAATCCCACGATAGGATGTGCTGACCAACCTCAAAATGGGCTCGGCGAAGAATAGACAGATAACAACCCAGGAAGACTTGAATCTTTCTGAGGTTTTGTGGAAGCTTTCCCCAGTTGGCTATAAGCTTTCCCATACAGAAAAGAAAAGACTGGAGACAGTATTATAAAATAGGGAGCCTAAATTGATTCCAAACATTCCGGGTAGGATTTCCCACGCCAAGGATATAAGGGAAGTTACGGTAAGCAGCAAAGGGCTCCTCACCACTCCTCAGAACTCCGAGGCCAACCGGAAACCAAAGGGCACCTTGAGCAAACTATCAAAAATTCTCAACAACAACTGCTTTAAAGTTCTGCCGGTGACTCTGACCCACATCAGAGCTGCCTTCTGAGGGAAAGTTAAATTCAACCACTTAAAATGCTATCCAGAAGGCCCATCCCAGCAGGAGCTAGCTCCAAAGTAGATCACAAGGCAGAGACTGAACTAGGAATAAACCATAATTGATCCATAGGGCAGATGACACTGACACTTCATGGTACTGGGTACCTTTAACAACCTGGAGAGCAGCATCCCCTGAGACTAGCCTAACTCAGCTTGGACAGGGCTTTATTTAATCTGATTGAACTTGGATTTACTGGATCTGGCCTATCAGAGCAAAGCACAAGACCCAAAAGACTTACAAAAACCTACGAATGCCTGTTCCTGTGAAATAAGACCCAAACTCGCTGCCAAAACAAAACAAAACAAAACAAAATGAAAAAAACCTAAAATCTCAAACAACGAGAAGCAAGCAGTAACTGCCTCTCTTAGGGATTCACTCTCTGCTGGTCTGTTTATATACGGATCTTTAGTCATCTGGATGTTTGCTCTGTTCTGTGTTTAGCCAGAAGCCTAGCATCACATAACACATCTAACACAATTGGCTTACAAGATACAACAGTCAACATCCATTCTGCCCCATGCTTTAAATTGTCTTGTCAGCCTGTTCCTGCTTTGATCTGAATGCCCTGGGTCTGGGACGTTATCTCTATATGCTCTGGGTTACTTGAATTAGGACTGTCGTTATTCTCGTGGTTTACATGACAATTAGCTGTTCTTTACAATGTTGCACTGAGGCATCCAGGAGTGGTGCTGCCCGGCTGTAATCTCAGCACTGACAAGTTGAAGCAGGAGGATCAGAAGTTCAAGAGTTAGCCTGGGCCACACAGTGACTTCCTAGCTAGCCTAGGTTAAAGTGTCAAGACTCTGTCTCAAGGAGAAAAAAAAAGAAGTTACAATCAGATGATTCTGAAAGGTCCTCAGGCTGCAGTGTTAAAATTCACCGGATGATCCTAAGATGATCCTGTCTCACTTTAGCAACAAGAGGGGTTTGCTCTGTAATTTGGACTGTGCTGTGAGCTTCCTCCTCTCCTGCCCTCTATCTGCAAATGCTTCCAGGAGAATGACATTCAATCCCTGATGAATGAATAAAGAGTAATATGTCATGGCAGGAATTTGTTAGCCGAGCACGGACACAGACATCTTTGGTAAACTCCTCTATTAGTGAATGTCCACATGATTGTTTTTTTTTTTCCTTTATTGTAGGTAAATTTTTATGGTACAAGCTGAAGACATCCAAAGGTATTCCCTTCTGCCACTGTAACTACTCAGCCATGTGCTCCTTACCTGAAGTCTGACACACAATATGTCTTCTGGAGTTGCGGCAGTATTCTGAGCATGCTCACAAATGTGCTCTTCTGAGCATGCTCACAAGACACTCCCTACACAGAATGTTTTCCTACATAGATATATACAGGCTCCCCAGAGAAAACCTCAATGTTTCCTTTGTTTGGGGAGGAGTAGCTTTGGAATTCCTTCTCCTGTTTTCCTTGAGATTGGAAGTGTTTAATAAACCTTATTCACTGTTTATAGAAAGGGCAGCTCTCTAAGCTGGTACGTTTTCATTATTGTTAGTGTTATAAAAGGCTTAAGGCCAGAGAACATTTGGTATGATTCTCTGGTTTCTTTGTATAGAGCATAGTACACTGCATTTTAGAGTCTGCTTCTTTTCCATTCCCAGATTACTGAAATTCTTGGAAAAAGATGCAGTTCTGATTAATTTTAGTGAGCTGATTGCTTTGATTATATTGACTATCTATCAAGTGCCATTTGGTCTGCTATCAATCATTAGCAGTCTGCATTCTATTCCCAGAACTACTTAGCTGAATGAGACTCAGCTCATTTTTATAATAGGGCTTGTCATAAGCATGAAGGTGTACATGCGGCTCGTGACTCATAAAATGCATAAATCCTGTGTGTGTTCACAGGAGGAAAAGATGTAGCCAGTCGATAAGATCAAGGAAACAGCTTGGGGGCCTTGAAGAGGGCCTTGAAGAGTAGCTTGGGTCTTTTCTCTGTATTATTTTTATTCATTATTATTGTGGAGGGGGGAGAGTACAGGTACATATGAGTGGGACTCTATTCTCTCTTTTCTTTCCACCCTGGGATCAGGACAACCAAACCAGGATGTCAAGTTTCAGTAGCAAGTGCTTTTACAAACTGCACCATTTTGATGGCCGGTGTGGGTTTTTTTTAAACACACAGAAATAAGGTCTTATTATGGACTGATTATCCATGCTTAACTTTGTTCTCATCCATGAACTTTTCCAAAGAAAACTTTAGCCATTTTCATATAATTACATTTTAGTATAATGATATTGGCTGGGAACTGAGACATGACGTAAGGACTTCTAGCCAGAAAGAAACCATCTTCCTATTATCTAAATAGCCCCAACTATTGCTCTCATTCATATCAGCTATGTGTCCTTTTCCAGTCTTTTTATTTTATTTTACTTTGCTTTGTTTTGTCACCAACTTACAAGGTAGCTGGTGCCCTCATGGCGTTTCCTCAATAACTGTATTTGTGACATCTTTGCTTTTTTTCTCTCATTTAACAAGACATCCAACATCCTTCCAATCCTCTCAGATACTGCTTCCCTCCTCCACATCTTTACCCACATGTTCTCATAGGATAATTTCTACTTTAAACTAAATTAAAATTTTAATTTCCATTTTTTTTCTATATTTGGTTTTGTTATTTTTCAAATGTACCCTCTTGCCCTGAGCACTTACTTCATTTTATTACATGCTTTTCTTTTTTGATATGAAAAGTGGTCATACATACATACACACACACTCACACACACACACACACACACACACATACACACCACACCACACCACACACTGACACTCTCACAAACACACATATACACACTCACACATACACCACATACAGATGCAAACAGATAAACACAGATACCACACTTATGTACACACTAATGCACATGCACACACACATACACAGAAACCCACACCCCACACTTTTAAAAAATATCTTTTGATTTGTCCCCCCAAAAATGTTACTACAGTGTAAGTGTGTTCTGATTCCATTATCCAACAGATATTGTTACTTTAAAAGCATGTGTCAGGAAGATTACAGGCTGAGATCCTATACTGTAATTTAGCTTCTTCAGAGTTCTACATGCTGACAAAAGCCAGGAGACTTCCAGGCCTGGCTCAGAGGACAGCCTGCAGCTTGTGGCAACGGTTAGTTCCAGAAGTGGGTGCTCTTCAGCCGTTTCCTCAGCACAGTCCTCCATGGATGTCACAGAAGGAGCCAGACAATGATTTTTAAGTGTCTATGCTTTCCTCTGAGGGAAAGAAAGGCTTTCTTGCCTGCCTTCCCTCCTTCCTCCTCATTGGAGTGATGCTGAATGTTTTGTTAAATGAGGAAAAGAATCAAAGATGCCACAAATCCAGGGAAAGCAGTGAGCCCTATTGACCACCCTGATCATGCAAACATAACCAGGTTGGAATCCGCTCTTGACATTGAGCAGAGAGAAAATTCTACTTGGCTACCCATGATTATTTAAAAAAAAATCACTGTTGGGCAGTGATTTTGTTATAAAACAAAATCAAAAACAGAACAAAACAAAACAAAAACCCCACTTGCTCTGAAAACCTATGGCTCCTGAGTTTGATGACCACTTTCTCTAGAAGCAGGATGTAGGTAGTACTGTAGCATCTCTAATTCCAGCACACCTACAGACTTCAGAATAACACAGTGAAAGGGAGACACAGGAAAACTGCCAGCTAGCCTGCAGCACTCAGTGTGAGGGAAAGAAGACACTCTACCTCAATGACATGGAAGCTGAAAACCTACTGACCTCCACACGTGCACTGTGACACAGGTGTTTGCTATCCTTCCTCCACCCCCAGCCACACAAACAATATATAAAACAAGTCACTGTAGTAACAATTAGCATTATGTAATAACACAGAAGGTTTAATACAGAGAAGACAAGAGGACAGAAGGAAGATGTATCACTGGTGATAGTGAACATGGGTAGGGGAGTGGGGGAGTTGGATGAGGTGTCCAGAGAGAAGATTCTAGAATATCTTCACGAAGTTCTCATGAGCTATTTTAGTTTCCTTCAAAGGCTAGAGCTGTTGTTTGCAGTGTGTGTGTGTGTGTGTGTGTGTGTGTGTGTGTGTGTGTGTGAGAGAGAGAGAGAGAGAGAGAGCATGTGTAACACAAGGCACTAATATGACATTTGTGTTCCTTTATATTCTTATCTTGGCAAGCTATTTTGTCTTTGTAAATATTCACACTTAATTAGCTGCCCCAGAGGAAATCGTGTGGTCCCCAATTACTTCCAAGCAGTGTAGGTGACAGAGGCTTGACATTAAAAGATTTTCTCCAGAAGGTAAACTTTTTCCTCAAAAAATAAATCATTTTTAAAATGACACAGACGTGTTACTAAGTACCAGTTTGCCTTTATAGAGTAAAAATCAAAGACTGTAAGGATGAAATGCAAGTAAGTATACACATGCCTGTTCTAAGGACCTTCTCGGTCTGCTATAGTGATACATTGATTAACCTAGCATGTGTGTATACATATATAAACACATACACATACTCATATACATACAAACACATACAGATATACATACAAACACATACACATACTCATACACATACATGTGCATATATATGTGTGTGCATATATATGTTATACATATAAATGGTTATATATTATATACATATATATCCAATATATTCAATATATAACCATATATGTATCAGATAGATAGATAGATAGATAGATAGATAGATAGATAGATAGATACAGAGAGAGAGGACTGAGGAAGTGGAGATGAACTGCAGTAACATCAAAACAAATGTCATTCATTTATCTTTAAATTCACATTTTTATTCACCATGCCACACTGTACCTACACAATCTAGAGAGATAACAAAAACTTGTAAGGTATAATCTCAATTGAAACACTTATAGCCCAGTGTAACAACTAAAACATACTGTGGAATAAACACAACACAGAGGAGAAGTGACAAGTGCTGGTCAGAGGCGTGAGTGAGAGCCCAGGGCAGTCACTGGGAGAGCTGCCTGCCTCCCTGATTGTCACAGCCTTTGGCTCCTATTGTTCTTCTTACCCAGATATGGTGTCTTTGGTCCTGAGTATGTGGTACTTGTTCAGCTTCCTGCACTGGGAAAGCCTTCATTTTATTTCAGAAGCAATCATTGGAACGGTAGAAGCCATCATTTATGGTGGCCTTTGAAATGAATAAGCCACAAAGACGTCTCTTGAGCTACCATAACCATTAGGAACTATACACAAACAAAAAGCCAAATCAATAGTTAAAGTCACAGTGAAATAATGTCTTGTTTCTTCTTTCTAGAAGAGGAGGCATGAAACACTCCATTCCCTTTAATCTCTTCTTTCCCATCATATACTGTTGTTTATGATGCTAACAATTATGGCAATGCAGCCGCACACGCTCATCGGCGGCCCCCTTCCAAAGGCATTCAGTTGTCACATACACGGTGAATAATGGCTCGCTGAGACGTTGCTTAATATCTGTAATCAGTTTTAGTCTGATGCAATTCTCAAAATGCATTCTTCTTCCTCAATAAATGATAAATTATAATGCTATTGCCTGGCAAGGAGAGAGTCATTTTTCCCCAGCCAAAGATTTATTTCCCAACCAAGTTGTTTTTGAATCCATGAATGTCACTTTTAGTTGTTTCCAATTCTCTAAACAAGTTATCTGCCAATCACCCAGACTCGAGAGGGCCAACCATAGAGTGTGGAGCTATTGAAGAGGAAATGCTCTTCATAATGGAGGAGATTGTCTGCCTGAATCTGAGGAGAGAGTACAAAGAGAAAGGAAGGATATACAAGCAGTAAGGAAGGACAGATGGAGCAAGGAAGAAGTTACATCAGTGTAAGGAAGCAGAAAAAAAAATGCCATACTAGCAAAACTGCATGAATTCCAGCTATGCAATAAGAAGTTAGTGTTCTTCAAATAAGCTTTTGAACTATTCTTTTTTTAAAAAACATTTTTCTAGGTAAAGAAGTAGTGTAAGCAATATTTCCAAGAGACTAATGTAATTTACATTTCGAACTCCCGGTGTCTATTTACTGAAGAAGTAAGGCCTGGTGTAGCTTCACTACACTGCATTGGCCAGCAGCGTTTCTCACCATGCTGCCTAAAAGATCAGAGTACAGAACATGCCATGATTCCAACGTCTCATGACAAAACTGCTTCACATTGGTGCTTGTCTCTAACCGGATGGGGACTGACAGACCACTAGCTATGGTTCCGTGTTTCTCAGATCATATTCCCACCAGGCTCCTCTAACTGGCTCTGTCCCACAGGCACAGAAAACTAGATCCAGTCACACTCTACCAGTTCCTGCTGGTTTCTACTGCTTTTACGGAGGTGATGTCAAATCCCTAAGTGTTTTTACACCCCAAAGCGTCCAACCTCCACTTGCACTAAAATAGCATTTCTCAACCTGTGTGTCACGACCATCTTTGTGTCAAAAGACCCTTTCACACGAGTTGCTTAAGAGCATCAAAAAGATCAGCTATTTACATTACAACTCACAATAGCAAAATTGCAGTTATGAAGTAAGCAACAAAAATAATTTCATTGTTGGTGGTCACCACCTCATGAGGAGCTGTGTTAAAGGGCCGCAGCATTAGGAAAGGGTGAAGACCGCTGCCTAGACACTTTTTACCATGTCATCCGTTACTTCCAATACTTTTCCAGCCAGATCCTGTGCAGCTGTTTCAGCTCCGCGGCCTGCCTAATGCAACACACCACCCACACTGCAGACTCACCAGAATTCCTTGTTTTATACATGCCTTTCCAAGTAGTTGCATTTTGCTTATTCTTTTCCTGCAGCTGAAGAGGCCCTTCTAACTTGTTTATTGTGAAAACCACATGCAAATTTTTTTGTTGTTGTTATAAGTTTGTATGTTTGCTTTTTCTTCAGCAGATTATCCTGGAACTCTCTATGTAGCCCATATTAGCCCCAAACTCACAGTCACCTCTTCACACGGCCTCCCTGGTCATTTCCTCTTTTAACTGGTCATTCAACAGTTGTTAACTGGTTGTTAAGTTGCTTTAGTCTGTGCCTTTGTGCTAGCTATAAATGAATAGAACATTTATGATTCCCAAATAATGTAACAGGAATAGTCTGCCTCGTAGTGCCTGGTAGAGGGTTAATAAATAGAAGCTAAAAGCTTTTGAAAAAAAATTAAATCCTTTTCCAGCTCTGCTAAAATGTAACTTCTTAAATCGACGACCTAATCTCTGCGGGTAAGATGAACCTTGGTCTTTGCTTCATTCCTCAACAAAAGTTACTTGATCTCTCTACAGGAACTTTCGGGGGGTTTCTTACTTGCCCGTGGTTTAGTTGTGCGATCTCTGAACTCTAGCATCCCTCAAGTCTTTGTTTTAATGAACTCTAACACATGGTCACATGCAGTGCATATTGAGTTTTAAGAAGATTCTGTTTTGAAAAAGGCTAAGTCATCACTGTAATGCATTCAACAGGTGAGTTGGAGACATTAAGTTTGGCACAAAGGAACAAGTGACAAGCACATAACCACTGGGAAATGCTATGTAACCAGATGTAGAGCCCTGTGGTTTGAACCATATTTGATTGATGAGAAGATCCATGCAGATCAGAGAAGCTGAGAATGATTCAGAAACTGACAGGTGCTGGGCTGCCCTTATCTCAATAAAAATATAAAATTCCTTGGACCTAGTCTGTTTTATTGTTGTAGAACTTAATAGATAGATGTTTATTTAGAATACAAAAATCCAATAAATTGAATGATTTTTGCTCTCTGTGAAAATTATATGAATATTTTTGTTTGTTTCTTTCTATTTGAAACAGGCTCTCAATCTATAACCTAGGTGGTTCTGGGATTCCCTGTTCCATGTTGGCCTCAAACTCATAAGAAATCTATTCCCTTAGACTAGGCACTGATTAATTTTTATCAACTTGACACAGACTAGAGTCCTGTAGGACGAGGGAACCAAGGTATTCCCTTCTTTTTTAATCTTCTCAATCAGATTGGCCTGGGAACATGTCTGTAGGCCATTTCCTTAATTTACAATTGTTGTGGAAGAGGAGGACCCAGCACACTGTGGGTGGTCCCACCCTGGGCAGGTGACCCTGGGTGGTATAAGAAAGTAAGTTGGGTGAGCCATAGACTCAAGCCAGTAAACTGTTCCGTCATGGTCTCTGCCATCTTTCAACTTGATGCCATTGCTTTGGCATATATAGGTTGAAAGTAAACAGTATCTCTAGGCAGTGGTAGCACACACCTTTAATCCCAGCACTTGGGAGGCAGAGGCGGATTTCTGAGTTTGAGGCTAGTCTGGTCTACAGAGTGAGTTCCAGGACAACCAGGGCTACACAGAGAAACTCTGTCTCAAAAAAAAAAAAAAAAAAAAAACCCAAACCAAACCAAAACAAAACATAAAGTAAACATTATCATTTGTGAAGAAGTTTACTATTTACTATTGTCTCTGTGATACGCATTCCTGGTTTTCTTCTCACATACACTAACAGTACTGCAGAATTCACAGTCACCGACACTTTTGGAGGAAAAGTGATGAGAATCAGATCAGTAGTTGGGGAGTCAATGCTCCGCTTACCTTTCCACTTATCTCCAACACCCTAGGAGTTCCTACATAGATTAGCATAGTCACCACTTCGTCATATGGGACCACAAAGGGTGGAAAGGTCACAATACTACTCTCGGTGCCATTAAGAGTATAAAAGAATAGGCAAGTTTCTCCATTTGCCTCGTTCTTCACAATATGAATTCTGATAGAATGGTGGTAGTGGCAAGGGAGGTAAGGTTAGAAGGAAAAGCATGGAACCCCAAGGCTGGTACTTGCGAACTAAGAGGTGGTGTGTTATATTCCCTTCTAAGGCATGTGGGTAGTTAGATTTTGTAGAGACATCCCTTGTTTTCTGAATAGAGAAATGCCACCTTGTGGCCAGAGCTGACCCATTTCAGACTAATCGTTCTCAAACACTAGGAAGTGGAATCCCTTAGGTAGTGTGACAAAATTCAATTTTTGGTCTCACCTTCCAGAGTTTCCCACCCAGTATGTCAGGATGAAGTTTAGTAACTGCCCTTCCATGGGTTTTTATGTGAGGCTGATTCTGTTTGGAACCCTAGCTTGCACGCCACTGTGACCAGAGTGAAAGCGTCTATCTGTTTTTATCTCAGTCACCAGCCACCCTACTTCCCCTCTGTCTCACACAATCCAGCAAGCCCATGCTTCAGTTGGGAGAATGGAAACACATGCATACAGAAAATAACAAACCCACCTAGTTCTAGTAGCTTAATTTATCATCTTGAAAACAAAGCCTGAAAATAAACCCACTGCCCATAAACTGAGGGATCACCTAAACGAAATACTCCTAGCGATGAAGATGGATCAGTTTCTATCACGTGCAACCACATGAGCAGAATTTAACTGCATTGTGATAAATAGAAGATGCCAAACTTAAGTGGGTTCCTATAGGAAGATTTCATCAGCGGGGGTTTTGTGAAGACATAAAATTACTGGACATTTTCTGGAATCTGGAAGTGAGAAGAGTTTAATCTGAAAAGACTGTAGGGATGAAAATGCCAGTGTCTTTGAGATAGTACAAGTGGCTATAAGTCATTTTCTTCTGTTGAAATTCATCCAACTATCCAAAATAAAGGGTAATTTGTATACTATTCAAATTATACCTCATCAAATTTGCTTAACATAACTTGTTATTCTAATTAGTCAGTGTCTAGTGCTCCTAATTAATAATGTCTTCAACACCCTTTTAGCTGACTGAATGAAACATAGTCGTATGTTACATGACAACATTTCAGTCAGGGGCCTACCAGTTAGATCAGTGGTTCTCAACCTGTGGGTCTTGGCCCCTTTGGGGGGGGTCATATTTTGAATATCTTGCATAACAGATATTTTCATTACTATTCATAACAGGAGTAAATTGCATTTATGAATGACCAATGAAATAATTTTATGGTTTGGGGTAACCACAAAATAAGAAACTGTATTAAAGGGCTGCAGTATTAGAAAGTTTGATAGCCACTAACTTAAATGATATTGACTCCATATGGCTATCACTTATCAATGTTGAATATAAATGATGCTGGACCCATAAGACTCTAACAATCACTTCCTGGTGTAGCAGTCTTCATTTAGTAAGTCACTGTACCAGTTTGACATAATGATCATTTACCATAATCACCTAACAATGCACATCTTAGAACTTAGCCCCATTGCTAAGAGAACAAGACCACATAGAGCACCATTATATCTAAATGCACTGGGATTTTGCTTTTCTCAAAACTGAACAGTTCAGGGGCCAGAGAGACAGCTTGGTGATTAAGAGCAGTTGTTGCTCTTGCAGAGAGAATCAGAGTTCATTCCTAACACCCACATGATAACTCAGAAAAGTCTGCCACTCCAGTCCCAAGGAATCCACCACCCTCTTCTGACTTCCAAAGGTATTAAGTGCACACATGTTGCATATACATACACACTGACAAAACTCAAATACACATAATAGAAAAATAAATATTTTAAAACTTAAAAATGCAAAGTTGTACAGTTTGTGCAGCAAAATCACTAAGGGCTAACAAGATAATTCTGCTTTTCTTGCCACTTCTACTTCAATTTGTTTCCCTTTGTCATTCCAGGCTAGTCATAGTGAAGATTAGACCCTATCTTTCAGACTGCTCACTGGAGATTAAGTAAATTCAAGGGTTGGCATGAAAACATTCTAAACGGTTTGAGTTCATTTAACATTCTGCATAATAGTATTTTTGCTCATACATCTTATCAATTAAGGGGTAATTTCAGATAAGTGAGTATCATTAGAGAAAGAAGTATTAAGTGGAGGATATTTAAGCACTTATATTGGCCAGAGCAAGAATAATTTGATTAGATAATTTGGACAGATTCCCTCTCTTTGTAATTCTATGAGAAACACAGGGGGCGAGAATATCAGTTCCCTGGGGGACTGAATGAAACAGATAATCCTGTGGTCAAACAAGCAAAGAGAAGCACGCTGCTGAAGATGGGACTCTCTGTCTTCATCGAGGATGCTTTACGGAACTCCATTAAGATAATGGCGTCTCTTCAAAGTACTGTGTGCTTCACGGTGTAGGTACTTGATTAAATGGTAATTCACCCTCTGCTTATCTAATTGATCTTGCTTTTCCCTCCTTCATCCTGCCCTTGAGATATCCAGAAGTAAATGATATGTAACCAATAACAATTTATTTGCCTACTCATCAAGCAGTGTCAAAATCCATCCACCATTACTTTGGGTCCTCTCAGAACCCAGAAAATGTTGCGATGAATCTGGAGAGGGAGAACTTAATTTTCTTGGGAGGGCAGCATGTAGGCACCCTGAAGATAGGAAGCTATTTTTAATTTTTTCTTTTCAGAGAAAAGGGCAGTTACCATAATGGTTACTTGTCCCCGAACCCACTAATCTGTTTTCACTATATAACTCAATAAGAGACTCTCATCATCAGAGGAAGATAGCAGGCCAGCTGACAGACAGTTCCAAAGGCCCAGAGAACAAATTCTTTCTATGCCACTTCTCATAAAATGTGGGGTACCCAATCCTCTGCCATCACGACATGAGATTTATTCTTCTGATGTAGTGATTCATTCTGGACAAATCCATTGAACACCCATCACGGGGCTGAGTGCTCTTCTAGACCATAGCAACTTAAAGCTGAACAGAGAGAAATGTTTAGATCCTCTGGCAGTTTTAATCCCAATAGAACAGTAGACATGTAGACGGTAAATACAGAGGATAGAAGATAAATCATGAAAAAAACTGAATGAATTTTCCATGTACAGTCATGGTTTGGGATAAGAGAGATGACGAGAACACGGTGTGAAGACACAGGCATAAATGATGCTCCCACAAGCTAAGGAATCCACACAAGGCAGACAACCAGTGTTGGGAAAAAGAAAACAAAGATACTTTCCTTGATCCGACGAAAGGAGCACTGGCCTGCCAAGCAATTTGATTCAAACTTCTAGATTCTAGATCTGCTAAGGAACTCATTTCTGTTGTTTTCTGCAATGACCTCTGTGGTCGCCTGCTACAGTTGCCCTGGAACACAGATGTGCTCATAACCATACAAACATCAGAAAATTTTTGGTGCGTTAGAATAGATACCAAAAGAAAGAAAGCTAAAAACAAAACCAACCAATCAACCAACAAACAAAAACACTCACTCAAAAATTGAGGAAGAGAAAAAAATGACATTTAGAGTCAATCAATACCCAAAATTCATGCTTTTAACATCTCATTAAAATATTCATATATTTCCCAAACCATATAATAGTTACTCTGTGCTAAGAGTAAGCGCGAGAGAAAGTATACTGTCCTTTGGCTTCCAAAGAGGAGTAAGAATAATAGGTTTAACAAAAGCCATGCTTGATAGATGTTTTAAATAAGTATTTAATTACAAAAGAGCAGTGAGAGAAAGAAGAGAGCACCAACTCATCCCATGCTTATTTAAGGAATACAGTCCTTCCCTTTTGCTCCAGAGCAGGCCATAAGGAGTGGGGGACACAGCAGCGACTGGGAGTGAGTTATAAGCAAACCTCCTGTTGCACTATGGCCAGAAACCAAAGGACTTTCATTTACAAAAGAGTCATTCATCGTATTTTATAACAATAGTAGGGTTTACTCCATTGAGTCATCGAAGTGGTGTTGGTTTTGAAGGCATGAAGTGGTCATAGAGAAAGGTTGAGGTTTGACACTGTGAGAGGCCAGGAGAGATCAGCAGTATCAGTTGAAGGTCCAGGATTGAAGGTGTTGTCTTAGTCAGGGTTTCCATTGCTGTGAAGAGGCACCATGACCAAGGCAGCTCTTATAAAGGACAACATTTAATAGGGACTAGCTTCCAGGTTCAGAGGTTCAGTGCATCAAGGCAGGAAACAAGGCAGTGTCCAGACAAGCATGGCACTGGAGGAGCTGAGAGTTCTATATCTTGTTCTGAAGGGAACCAGGAGAAGACTGTCAAAGCCCACCCCCACAGTGACACATTTCCCCCAACAAGGCCACACCTATTCCAACAAGGCCACATCTCCTAATGGTTTCCCACCCTGTAGGCCAAGCATTCAAATGCATAAACGCATGGAGCCCAAACCTATTCAAACCACTACAGGCATCATGAAAAGAAGCTTGGCTCCATGAAGAAAGCTCCAGAAGGTAAAAGAGCAGCACAATTGCATGAAGAGGCCCCAGAGTTTAGGAGATGCCAGTACCACAGGATGATCACCAAGGACAGCAGCAGCAGTGTCGTGGAGTGTGACAGTGCTTAGAAGACAAGCTGTTTGTGATGCAGAGAGTGGAGCCAGAGAAATGGACCAGGTCCTTTGGAGCAGCCCAGAAGACTGTCAGTTGATGCCAGGTATTGGATATGGAGTTATTTACAGTTGAACTTTGGTTTTGATGTAATTTGATTGTGACTGTACTGTGTTTCTTCCCTCTTGAAGCAAGAAAGATTTTATGGGAGCCCACACCTTTAGTTTTAAAAAAGACTTCAGATTTTATAGGGAACTTTGAAAAAAATTTTAAGAGACTGAATTTTTATAGAGTTTAAATTTGTAAGTACCATGTGACCTTTTAAGTGTGTAAGATGTTTTATATTGGGATGTTTATATTAATGTGTGATCTTGGGGGTGAATAAGAAAGGAAAGGTTGTGGTTTTATGGTAATGTTTGTGTATCAAGTTGACAAGGCTTCCATTTTGGGGCAGAATGTGTTTTGTCAACTTAACCAAAGCTAAAGTCATCTGAAAGAAGGGAACCTGAATTAAGAAAATGCCTTTCTAAGAGGGAGCTGTAGGCAAGCTCGTAGAGTATTTTCATAATTAGCAATTGTTAGCATCAAGCTCCACTTAACCTGTGTACCTGCGTTGCCAAGGCAACCACCTTCAATCCCATAGCCCACCTGGCTCAGTCTCCACCCTCGGTGGTATGACGTCATTCTCCCTATAAATGGGGAAGACACCCCCTCCTCGCTTTTTTTGCCCTCCTCTTCTCTCTCTTCTCTCCCCTCTATCTCTTTCTCCTCTTC